>LKTO01000319.1:0-59923 GCA_001399465.1 Hymenoscyphus scutula | reverse complement strand
TATAATATAGTTTATTAGAACTCTATATATATTAGAACTCTATATACTCTAAAACCTATATAAAAAGCTACTTAGTAAGTAGCTCTAACTTTTTATTCTATTAATAAAAAAAGCTAAAATTAAAAAGTTAGTTTTAGTAGTATATAAAGAAATATAATATAGAGTTTTAGATATATACTAATTATAATTACTTAGTTATTAAAGAAATAAAAAGTAAATTATAAATATAGAGGTAATTTTAAGCGAATTATTAACTATAATTAGTAAATATCTAAAATTTTATATTTTATTTATTTATATAGTAATAAAACTAAAATTTTAATTTTAGCTTTTTTTATATATAGTAGAAGATCTACTCTTTTAAAATATAATATAAAGATTAATAGTCTTATAAGCTACTATAGCGAAAGTCTATAAGATTATAGTATAAAGATAAGTTTAAGATAATATATTTAACTATCGAGTATTTATAACTATTAAGTATTCGCGAAATATCTTAGTAACTATAATAAACCTTTAATATATTATATCTTAACTAAAAAATATATAATCTACTTAGAAGGAAGATAGACTTACTTTTATATTATAGACCTTTTAAGATAGCTAGTTTAAAACCTCTAAGTAGAGTACTATAACTTTTAATATTACTACTAAAACTCTATAAAGACGCGCGAATAGAATATAACTACGATATAATTACTAGTCTAACTACTAGAAGCTTACTCTAGCTAAAGAGAGTACTATTATCTAATCTATCCTCGACCTTAATTCGTAAGAGTTTTCTTCTAGACTAGTAGAGGTAGAAGATATAGTAAATAAACTACTAGAGGTATAGAGAGAAGAGAAGGTTAGTAAGAACTAGACTAGAAGATTTATAAAGCACTTAGATAAGCTAAAAATAAGCTTTAATCGAGCTAAGAACTATTAGAGAGTAAAGTAGAAAGATTCTATAATAATTAGTAACTAGTTTTAACTAGTTAAAAATACTAAAGCTAAGTATAGTATCTAGAATAAGGATATCTATAACTTTAATAAATCTAGATTCTAGATAGATATTATTAGAACTATAAAAGTTATTACTAGCTCTAAGAGATATACTTAACTAGATCTAGTTTAGCTAGAAGACTAGAAGTAGATTATAATTATCTAGAGAATCTCTACTACTAGCGCTATAATCCTAGCTTTTATTATCTATAAAGGTAGAGTACATCTCTCTAATTAGTATAAAGAGACTAGTATATCTAATAACTAGGTTCTTAGAGTCTCTAAGAATAGATAGATAATAAATAAGCTTAGCTTAGAGTAGTTAAAGAACTTTAATAAGTATATAAAGACACGCTAGATAGAAGTATATCGACTACTTATCTTAGATAGTTATAAGAGTTATAACTTATAGAAATTTAAGAACTTCTATAAGAAGAATAAGATTATTACACTCTATATACCGCCTTATTTATTCTATATCCTCTAACCTTTAGATATATATTATTTTATAGTACTTAAAGTCTAGTACTCTTAGTATATTAGAGCCTTAGTATATAGACGCGTCTTCTATATTAATAAGAGAGGCTTCTTACTAGCTTTTCGTAACGCTTTTTTCGAGACATTTATAGAGGCTAATATTAAATTAAACTTTAGAGATATAGACTTAGTTCTATTAGATATATAAGTTATACTAGATAAACTAGATATTCGACTCTAGACCTCTCTAGAACTTCTATTATAAGAGATACTATAGTAGTCTAGAATACTAAGTAATATACTTAAATTTAGATTATAGACTAAGCTAGTTTAAAATAAGCTTAGCTCTTTATCTAGTTTAGTAAAAGATAGATTTCTATAGCTTATTTAAGGCGTTAAAATTATACTATACTAGAATATACTTATATTAGCTTATATTTAAGAGCTTAAAGAGCTTAATAATAAGTTAACTAAGTATAAGAAGCGAAAAAGAAAGTAGATTTAGACTAGAGAAGTATTAAAGTTTAGTAAGACGCTATAAGTAGTAACTTTAGAGTCTTCTTTAGTATAGTAGAGTAGAAAGAAGACTTATAGTAAGAATAATTAAGATATAGTCTAGTAAGTCTAAAGATACTATAGAAGGTATAGAGAGATAGAGTATAATACTTATATATATTCTTTTATTAAAGAAGAGATATCTAATTTAGATAAGTATACTTAGTAGATTTTTTATATAGTAGTAGAGAAGAAAGTAATAACTTATAATATAAGATAGTAGTACTAAGATATTTTATAGATACTTAATAGTTATAAATACTCGATAGTTAAATATATTACTCTTAAATTAAGAAATAGACTAATTATATTAATATAGTTTATTAGCGAGTCTATTATATTACTAAGTCGATTACTAAAAATATATATAAAAAACATCTATATAACTCTAGTAATAATCTATAATTCTTAATAAAAATTAGTAAAATTAAAAACTTTACTTTATTATATTATATATATATAATAGTTAAAATCTTAAATACTAACTAATTATAATTACTAAGCTATTAAAGAAATAAAAGAATTTTAATAAATATAAATATAATTTTAAGCGAATTATTAGTTATAACTAGTAAGCGTTCTAAAATTTTAAAATTACTTATTTATATAGTAATAAAGTAAATTTCTTAATTTTATTTATTTTAATTAAGAATTATAGATTTTTACTAGAGTTATATAGATATTTTTTATATATATTTTTAGTAACCGACTTAGTAATATAATCGACTCGCTAATAAACTATATTATACTTAAAGAACTTACTAATTAATTATCTTATTATAGTATATTAAGAGTTAGATAAATAGATAGATCTATACTCTCTTATTTATATAGAAGATAAGAACTATTTTATAAAGCTACTAAATAGAGTTTTCTAATTTCGATCTATAGTTATAAAGCTATACTATAAAGAAATTACTATAGAAATTAGACTAAATAACCTAGAACTAGAAGTAGTCGATCTATAATCGCTAACTCTAGAGTCTTCTAGAGTACTATAATTAAATATCTAAAATATATCTAATATACTAGAACTAGAGCGACTATAACTAGTACTAGAAGTATAATTTAAGTATACTAGTAAGAGAAAATAACCTAGAAAGATTATCGTTACTATAATATATATATATAGTATACTAGTATACTTTATTATAGATAAACTCTCTCTAGAGAATTTAGCTAAAATCGCTAGATTTAAGAATTTTATTAATATTTATTAAGAATTAAAGAGTTTTACTAGAGTAGTATAGATATTTTTTATTAGAATTTAAAGTATACCGCTCGATAATATATACTACTCGATAATAAACTATATTAGATAGTTTATATAAATTAAGATTAATTATTTAAGCTTAGAATAATACTAGAAGAAAATTTATTATTATAGAATTACTTATAATTTAATATATTAGTTAACGTCTAATACTTATTATTACTATACTTAAGAATCTACTTAATAAGAGTAATTTAAGTAATTATAAGAAGAAGAAATTAAGACTTTTAATTCGCGATATTAAGTAGATATATCTTTAGACTAATAAGAGATTAAACTAATAATTATATATAAATCTATCTATAAATCTATATATACTATAATAGCTTAATAAGATAATTAAGAACCTTAAACTCTAGTATAATATTCTAGAATTAGATATCTTTTAGTTTATAAAGTATAGTAAGTATTAGTATATAATTCTAGTAAATAGTATCTTATATAAGAGAGCCTAGTAGATCTATATACTTTAGGTTATATAAGTAGCTTACTACTTATATACTTAAGCTTATAGAGTACTACTTCTCTCTATCTTTACTATATATAAATAAATAAATATACTAATTTAGTTATCTCTAAAGAGAAGGTAACCTAAATCTCGTATTCGCTATTATTACGACTACTAGGTTATACTAACATCGATTAGTAAGCGCGTATAGATTAGATATACTTATTATATACCTCTACCTCTTCTCGGATCGTAGTACGTTATAGTATAGTATAGTAGTATTAAAACTTAAAGAGTAAAGAGCTATCTTCTCGGATCGCTAGCTATTAACTTTACTACTATAACAAGTACCTTATAAGTACTAGAATTGTAAAGACTAAACGCTTATAACTTAATCGCTATTAGTACTCTTATCTATACCTTTAGCTATACCTCTAGCTATACTCTTATTTAAACTCTTATTTATACTCTTACTTATACTCTTATTTACACTCTTATAACATTTAGCGGATTTACCTCTTAATCTATAAATACCTTTAAACCTTAGTAAAGCTAGATTCTAAAGGCTTTAAACACTCTATATCTAATTTAGCTAGAATCTAAGGCCTCTATACCTCTATACTCTACACTTAATTTAGCTAGAATCTAAGGCTTTCTATACCTTACTTTCTATACCTCTCTTACTTAGTAATATTATAGCTAAACTAATAGAGCTATAAATCGAGCTTAGTAAGAAGGACCTTATAAAGTTTATTACTAAGTATATTAATAAGTACGAATAGATAGAAGACGACGATAAAGTACTTTAGGCTATCTTTTAAGAAGACTTTAAAGACTAGAATAAAGATTACTTTATAATAGTAAATAAATTCTAAGTTATTAAGTTATATAAGATACTTCGTTATAGAGATATATAGATTAAGATAGATAGTAAAAAGGTATATATAGCTATAGCACTTATTAATACTCTAAAGAAGATTAACTCGATTAAATAGATAGATAAGAAGATACTTAGTATTATAAAAGATAAGAACACTAACTTAGTAGAATTTAACTAATAATATAAGACGATATATAATCTCTCCTTTTAATATAGAGATCCTCTTTAACCTTAAAGCACTCCTTCTACTTAACTGTCTACTTAACTTTCTACTTAATTACCTACTTAATCGCCTACTTAACTACCTACTTAAGTATCTACTTAACAGCTTACTTAACCTTAAGGCACTTAAGGTAATCCTTAAAGTACTACTTAAGGTACTCCTTAGACACCTTAAGCTACTCTATAAAGTACTCTAAACTCGAACTCTATAGACTCTACCCTTCTTAGAACTACTATAGTATAATAACTATAAGGAATTCTTATATATAAGCCTCTAGCGAGTATAGTATAGCTAAGTTAGTATATAAACTTCTCTACTATATACTAGTTCTAGTAACTCTAGACAGGTATAAACTTCTTCTAGCTCTAGTAAGTATAAGTATAAGCTACCTAGACAGCTACCGGTAGTACTTTACTCTCTATATCTCCTATACTACCTATATCTCTAGTACCTCTTATATCTTCTATATAACTATAGCAGCTAACTCTTACTTAATTATAAGTAAAACTAGAGTATAGACGAGAATTAATAAACTTAGTAAAGACCTATATAGACGATATAAAGTATAGAGGTACTAGCGACAACTTTAGACTTAAGGTTATAATACTCTTAGATGTCTATATTAGATATAACGTACCTAAGGCAGCCTATATAAAAGCTCTACCTATTATACTTAAGAGGCTAGCTTTAGACTTTTACTATATAACCCTTACTACTACTAACCTTCTCTTTTAAGACCTTTATATTACTATCTAGAAATACTTCGAAGATGTAAGCTATAAGTAAGCTATACTTATAGAATAGAATAACCTAAGTCTTAACCTTATTAAATCCTAGAACCCGGATAAGACGACTACTTAGTTCTTTTAACTCCTAGTAGCTAGGCTCTAGGTACTTCGCTATAGACTTACCTAGAACCTCTAGACTAACTCCTTTCTCTTAAATAAGCTTATACTCGCTTACTAGAATACTTCTAAGTACTAGATAGTATACTCCTCTTCTCCGCTCTCTTCTTAATTATTAGCTACTATTAGCGCTCTTAAGACGTTAATTACTACCTATAAGTATATCTATAGTACTACTACTACTAGCCTAGCAACAACCTATATAATAGACTATAGGTTCTAATCCTTACGTAGAAATTCACGTATAAGCTAGAGCTATAGCTATTATAGAAGTAGCTACCGTAGAAATAAGAAGTAATACTTTATCTATAAGAAGTAAGGCTACTAGTTAACAAACTACCCTGAGCATAAGCGTAACTAGATAAGAGATCGCTTTAAATCAAGATATTAAAGTAAGCTTAGAGAGGAATTCAACGAACCTGTCTTTAAAAGGTCATTTAGATAGTACGTTCTCGAGTACGAAGGAGAACAATTCAACTTCTATAATAAAGCATTTCAAGTAATTGTTCTTAAAGATAATAAAGAAGAGCTCTTAAATACCTCTAAGCTTAAAGAGAGCGAGAGCGAGAGTAAGAGCTTTATAACTTCGCTTAGCTAAATTAGTACTTCGAGCGCTATAAGTATTACTTCTAAGCTTACTAAGATAGCCTATTTCTATGCTTTTATAAGCTTACTCTCTACTCTACTTACTAAAGACAAGAAAATCAAGGCTCTAATAGCTATAGAAGCTAAACGCTATAATTTAAGCTACTAGTTTAGTATTATAATCGATATAGACGTAGCCTTAAAATCAACTATAGAATATAACTAATACTTAGTATATAAATTAATTTAGAATATCTTAATTACTATAGCTATAGAGAGTAAAGTAACTATTAAATTTAGTATTAGCGTAGCGGTATTACTAGACTCTATATACGTTAATTCATCTATCGGCCTAGTTGAATTCTATATACTTTAGACGAACACTCTCTTCCTACTTTACCTAGCAGATATAGACAAACTAGAAGTCTACTTTAATAACCTTAAAAACATACTTATTACTCTACAAGGCGAAGTATTAGTAGTATAGCGCTTCGAACACCTCTTCCTAGTTTAGAGAGAGTCTTTATACTCCTTTCTATAGAAGTCTCTAAGCTAACTTATAGATACTAAGATTCGCTAACTTTATAGGCGCTTTAGACATCTATCTATTAGCCGCCTCTAGCTTCTACTAGAGCGTGCCGGCTACGACGTCGACCTAGGTATACTTAAGTACCTAAACGAGTACTACTACTACTACTAAAAGTATAGAAAATCCTCTAGCCGCTTCTAATTTACTCTCTATAATAATGTTAAGTTTAACTATAATATCTACGTTAATATTATATATATTAAGAGCTAGCCTCTATTATATATTATAGACAAATATACTCGCTTCTAAGCTAGTAAGTAGCTACGTTAAATCTTAGCTAAGTATATATAGAAAAAGCTATAGAAGTACTAGATTAACACCTACCTTAGACCTCTAGATCTAATAACTTATTACGCTAGTAAGAACTTTATAAGTAAGGAGTTTAAGTAATTTATAGGTTCTATAGAAATATATACTAAGGTTATACCTATAGAAGCCTATAACTCTATTAGAATAGTAGAGCGCTATTATAGCCCGCTTAGAAGAGTATACTTAATTATAAGTAAAGAGCTATCTAACCTTATAAAAGATATTACTCTCTAAATAGCTTTTAAAGTAGTTAATAATACTATAGAACCCGACAGCCTTATGTCTACCTTACTTACATTTAGCGCCTTTCTATATATAGCTAAGTTTAACCGCCTCTCGCTCTCTATTAGCTAGCGCTTAAGTATACTTAAGAAGGCTATAGAGAAGCTACGTAAACTTTAGGCAAAATAATAAATTAATAATACTCTTAATCAGCGGAATAGCTCTATAAATAGCCTACTTAAGGACCTACCTCTTAACTTAGACGTCCTTATATAGCGTGAACCTAGGAGGTGGACTAGCCTCTTTACGCTCGTAGGAATAACAAATGAGAAGTATATTATCAAGCTGTCTAGTAGATCTATAAAATTCCGCTCTATAGTAGTAAAACCCTACCTTATAAACTAAGACCTATAGGAACCACCGGCTACCTAGGAACCTAACAACTAAGAAGTATTCTAGCCAGCTACGCTATCTAAAGTTATTTAACTAAGGCGTAGCCTAGGTAGACTATTAAAGACTTAAAGACAGCCTCTAGAGCAACTATAGAAACAATCCTACAACTAGCCTCTAAAGCGTAGCCTAGAGAGACTATAGAAACAACTAAGTACCTTGAATATTAACGTCTATCTTACTAAAGATACTACTACCTCTACCTCTAGTTAATTTAAGTATTCCTAGATATAGAAGGTTAATAGGCTAATTAAACGCGATGTTTTTAAATACATCTAGCTATACGACCTCTTAAAAGGCGCTAGAATATTCAACTTAAGATTTATAGATAGTATTAAGAACAAGAGTATAGAAAAGGTATATAAGAAATTAAGGCTTATTATCTAGGTATATAATAATAAAAACAAGTCTTAAGTTCTAACTTAATCACTTATAATTTAAAGAGTTAGCTAGCGAATTATACTTACTATTACTACTATATATTCTAAGTTAAATGTCTACCTTAGAGATATTACCTAGATATATACCTAGTTAACTATAAAGCTTAACTACAAGTTCTATATACGCCTACTACTAGAAGTCTTCTAGTAGAGTAGAATTTACCTTAAAGTTATAAAACTACTCTATAGCGTACCTAAAGCTAGAAACTACTAGTTTAGTATCTACTATAAGTACTACCTTAATAAGCTATATATGTTATAATCTATATATAATCTCTGCCTACTCTCTATTAGTAAGTAAGAGTAATTTAGAGTTGTTAGTCTCTAGACTAACGATACTCTAATACTAGTAAACCTAGAGTTTACTATAGCTAAAGAGAAGTAATTATAGAAGGCTAAATTTACTTTAAAACCTAGGAAACAGCTTATAAACGACTATCTACTTAAATTCAATAGCGGCAAAATTATACTTTAACTAAACAGTTTAATACTCTTAATCTAGAAAGGCTATACTAAGTACTTAAAGCTAGTAAGCATCTTACTAGCGGACCTAGTAAGCTTCTAGAGTAATATTTACTAGAATACCTTAATTAAGAACTAATATATAGTATAACAAGCTCGTAGAGCCTACCTAGCTATAGTCTTATTACTAGAAGCCGCTTTTAACCTCTTCTTTACTATCTAGAAGGTTAAACCTTAAAGCTAGAATATTATACTCCTTAACAAGTAAATTTAATAGTAAATCGACAACTCTACTAGAGGCCTTTAATTTATTAAGCTAGATAAGACTACTCTTAAGTTAGTTATATTTACTAACTCCTTCTTCGCTAATAATAAGGATTTTACCTCTTAGATTAGCTATATTCTTATACTAGTAGATAAAGTAGAGAACGCTAACATTTTATACTAGTTCTCTATTAAGTATAAGAGAGTTATATAGAGTGTCTTAGCTTTAGAATTATATGTAATAAGCGCTAGATTTAATATAGCTACGTCTATTAAGGTAACTTTAGAAGCTATTCTTAGTCTTAAGATATCTCTTATAGTTTATACTAACTTAAAGTTACTTTATAAGTGTCTAGTTAAACTTAAGACTACTAAGGAGAAGCGTCTTATAATAGACGTAAAATGTCTATAGTAAGTATATAAGTAACGCGAGATTAGCGAGATTAAGTAGATTAATAGTAATAGTAACCTAGCGGACGCTATAATAAAGTCTAAGGCTTGTCTCGCTTTATATAACTTAATTAATATAAACAAGCTCGATATCAAGGTTACTAAGTAGATTAAACGTATAGTTAGATAAGAGGTCAAGGAGGAATATAATTAGTTAGATAGAATAGATGTTTTCTTCTCTTTAGCTTCTTATAGTCTTTACTACTTTTTAGCTACTTTAAAGTAGACCTAGTATCGATATATAATTCTAGTAAATAGTACCTTATATAAGAGAGCCTAGTAGATCTATATACTTTAGGTTATATAAGTAGCTTACTACTTATATACTTAAGCTTATAGAGTACTACTTCTCTCTATCTTTACTATATATAAATAAACAAATATATCGATTTAGTTACCTCTAAAGAGAAGGTGACCTGAATCCTATATTCGCTGTTATTACAACTACTAGGTCGTACTAATAGTAAGTATTATCTTAAATTTCTAAAGATAATAATATTAATATATAATCTATATCTCTTTATTACTAATAACTCGAATAGAGCTTTTAGTATCTCTAGACTTTAAACTAATAATAGTCTTATTCTAGTAGATAATATATTTACTAAGTATAAAGAAGTTAAACTTAAAAAGATAGAACTTAAGACTAAGGATTATAAAGAATTAGCTCTCGACTACTCTCTTAACTTTAATAGAGATAATATTACTATAGTTTAAGATAGATCGATATACTTAAGCTAGAAGAAGTAAATCGATAAATTAAAGCTTACTACTAATAAGAATAAATATAGAGTATAATAAGCTTAAAGAGTATATATTACTAGTATATACTAATCTAAAGCCTCTTTCGACCTCTTATATTTAGTCTAAAATATAGATCTAGATTCTAAAGATATTAGCTAATTAAATAAGTATATTTAATAGTAGATTAATAATTTCGATTAAAGTCTAAAGTATATTAAATTAAGTAATAGTCTTAAAATTATAGTTTTTATAGACGACGCTTTTACTAATAATAAGAACTATATCTTCTAGATTAGATATCTTATTACTCTAATAGATAGTTAGAGTAATACTAATATTCTATACTAGAGTTTAAAGAAGTATAAGAGATTTATCTAGAGTATACTAGCTTTAGAATTATATACTATTAGTAACGATTTTAATATAGTAATATTAATTAAGACTATAATAAAGCCTATACTTAATAATATAATTCTACTTAAGATTTATATAGATTCGAGATTCTTATATAACTATCTTACTCGATTAGATACTATAAAAGAGAAGAGACTTATAATTAATATTATATATCTTTATAAAGTATTTAAGTATAAGGATATTAACTATATTATATAGATTAAAGGTAAGAATAATCTCGCTAATTCTATTACTAAAAGTAAGATAAATACTACTCTTAAAGCTCTAGTTAATACTAATAAGTATAAGATTAAAGTAAATATATAGATATAGTAAAAGTAATAGATTTAGTAGAAATATAGAAAATAGAAGATTAGAAATAAGTAGAGATAATAAGAGATTCTAGTAATCTAATTAGATAGATAATATAGAATAGAGCTCTCTAATTAGTTAATTCTTTAGAGAATTATAGTAAATTATTTATATAGAAGTAGTTTAATAACTTTAAAGTTATACTAGTATTATAAGATATTCTATAGTAAATAGCCTTTAGAGTAGTATATATAACTACTAAGGCTTAGAATAGATATTTATTAATAGTATAGCTTATAACTAGTAGATTATTAATAATTATAAATAACTTCGAAATATCTCTTTATCTTAAATATACTAATACTTTCTAATTAATTAAAAATATTCTAAATACTCTCTATTCTAGTTTAGAAGATATTTCTATTAAAATAGAGAATAATTATTAGTTAAAACTTACTATTTTTACTACTTATTTATATTTAATTTCTAGTAAATTTAAGCTATATAATATAAGTTAATTTAATCTCTACTACTATCTTCTCTACTACTATCTTCTCTACTACTATTTTCTCTACTACTACTATTAATATACTTTATTAGAAGAATATAGAGTATATAATAATAATATAATACTACTAGTAGTAGAGATATTATAAGCGATTTATCTAGTAACTCTTTATTAAAGAATTATATAGAAAAGAAGATATTAATATAATAAATATAGATATAAATCGAGATATAATTAATAGATATCTATTAATTATATAGAGTAAGAAAGAGAAGAAAAGAGATAAAGAAGATAGTAGATTAATTTATAATATTTATTATATCTAGATATATTAAATATAAAACGATAATTAACTTAAATATCTTTTAAATAATTTTTTATATCTTAAATATTAGTAAAACTATTAATTATTAATAAATTAATAAGTAAGAAGTAAATAGCTTTTCTTATTACTATTTTAGCTTTCTTATAAAATAAAAGAAGATAGAATAAGAATAATAGAAATATATAGTATAAAATTATAAACTATAATATAGTTTACTATTAAGTAGTCTATATTACTAAGTAGTCTACTTTCCTCTACTCTACTTTCTATAAGATTAGATTATATAACTATAATATATAGTATTAATTTAAACTACTCGAAATCTAATAAACTAGAAGTATATATAGCCTCTTAATATATTTATATATTATAACTAGTCTTTTTATAAGTACTATATCGTTGTCTAGAAGGTTGTCTCTTATTTCGTCTACTACTCTTAGAATACTTATCGCGTTAAACCTACTTCTCTATCTTCTTTTAAGCTAATATATTCTATATATCCTCTATAGTAAGTATACTCTCTTAATAGACTCGAGTCTTTTTAGCTCTCTAGCGTTTACTAAGTACTTTATTTACCTTACGAAGAGTATAGACTTTAATAGATAATAAAGTTATCTTATAAGCTAATAGCCTTATACTCTTAGTTAGTATAGTAACTGCCTTAAAAATAGATGTTAGCGAGCTTTCTTAATAATATATAATACGATCCTTAACTAAAGTTATCTATAAAAGAGTATTAGTTAGGTTTCGAGAGATCTATAAGACCTAGAGGTTAGTATTTATAGAGGGGTTAATAGAAGAGGTTAGAGTCTATAACCTTATAGTAAGCCTTAAAAGAACTATATCTAGATTAAAAGGTACTAAGCTAGCTCTACTAAATCTACCTTAACTATTCTAAGGTGTAATAGAGGCTTAATATATAGCTTTAAATATAAGAAAGAACTCGACCTTTATAATATAGTTAATATAAGCCTTAATAAAAGTCTTAATCTAACGACTATATATCTACTTTAATATACTAAAACATCTAATATTAAGTAGCTAGGTTAAATAAGAAGAGTAAGAAGATAATCTAAGAGTAATAATATTATATATCTTATAATACTCTTAAAATTTAGTAGACCTATAACTCTTATATCTATTAAGAATAAGTATTCGATATAGCCTCTTTATATAAGTAGAAGTATATTTATTAAAGTATTTTAGCTATTCTAGACCTATCTTATTTTTTATCTATCTATTACTTATAGATTTAATAACCTAGTTATATAGAAGGCCGCTCTTAGTATACTAACTTAAGAGGTAGTATTTCCTCTATACTACTAAAAATAGAGAAATACTCTCGCCTTCGCCGTTAATATAAGGAATTATAGTAGTCTATTCTCGATTATCTAGCTAAACTATCTTATCTCTACTACGTCGATCTATATATATAATAACTATAGAAGAAGTAATTATATCTATTATAAAGCTAGTTTCGTCGAAATTCTAAAAATCGTAGTCTAGAATACTATATTTTACTCTTATATTCTCTACTAGTCGAAACTATATACTAATAAGCTTAGAATCTTTATATAAGACTCTTTAGAAGTCGTAAACGCGATTAAAATATATCTTTAAGGCTAGTTATTATTATATAAATTAATACGTCTAGTTCTTCTCGATATATAGTACCTCTTAAGATTTAAGTAGAAGATTTACTATATATTTAATACTAGCTAGATAGAGTATAAATCCTCTCGAATCTAGATCGAGTATATATCTAATAAGTGTCTCCTTCTCTAGGTTATCTAGCTTATAATAATTAGCTTTACTTTTAGAGCGATAAGTTTATCTAGCTATTCTATTAGAAAGAGTCTTATATAACGTAGTTTACCACCGAGTGGATCATATCACCGAGTGGATCACTTTTCCCCACCCCACCACCTTTAAGATAGAATTAACAACTACAACGTATAGTATTAATTAATCTGAATCAGAATCTGATGAACTAGAAGTATTTATAGCTACTTGACAAGTGCGCGTATTATGACCAGACTTCCCGCAAGTGCTACATTGTCTTCTAGACGGCTGCCCCTCCTTTTGAAAACCCCCCTTAGAGCGCTTATCGCGTCGAACCTGCTCCTCTGCGTCCTTCTGAGCTAGTAAGTCCTGCGCATCCTCTATAGTAAGTGCACCCCCTTGACGGACCTGAGTCTTTTTTGCCCTCTAGCGTTTACTAAGTGCTTCATTTGCCTTACGAAGGGTACGGACTTCAGCAGACAATAAAGTCATCTCATGAGCTAATAGCTCTGTACTCTTAGCTAGTGTAGCAACTGTCTAGAAAATAGGTGTTAGCGAGCTTCCTTAATAACGTGTAATACAGTTTTTAACTAAAGTTATCTACGAAAGGGCATCGGTTGGGTTTCGGGGGGTCTGCGAGACCCAGAGGTTGTCATCTATAGAGAGGTCTACAAGGGGGGTTAGAGTCTATAGCCTTATATTAAGCTTTAAAAGAACCGTATCTAGATTAAAAGGCACTAAACTAGCTCCGCGGAATCTAGCTTAACCATTCTAAGGTGTAATAGAGGCTTGATATCTAGCTTTAAAGGCAAGAAAGAACTTAACCTTTATAATATAGTTAATATAAGCTTTAATAAACATCTTAATCTAGAAACTATACTCTTGTTTTAGTATACTAAAACACCTAACATCAAGTAGCTAGGTTAAATGAGAAGAGTAAGGAGGTAGATAAAGAGTAATAATATTATATACTATATAATACTCTTGAAATTCAGCGGATTTATAACTCTTATGCCTATCAAGGACAAGCATCCGATATAGCCCCTTTGCGCGAGTAGAAGTATATTTATTAAAGTGCTTTAGCTATTCTAGACCCGTCTCATTGTTTATCTATCTATTACTTGTAGGTTTAATAACCTAGTTATATAGGAGGCTACCCTTAGTGTACTAATTTAAGAGGTGATTCTTTCCTTAGACTACTAGAAACGGAGGGACACTCTAACCCTCACTATTAATATAAATAATCGCTGTTACCTATTCCCGATTACCTAGCTAAACTACCTTACCTCTACCACGTCGATCCACGTATATTATAACTATTAATAAGGAGATTACCTCTATTATAAAGCTAGTCTCGTCAAAGTTATAGAAATCAGAGTCGACGATACTATATTTAGCCCGCATATTCTCAACTAGTCGAAACCACGCGCTAATTAGCTCTAGATCTTCGTATAAGGCTCTCTAAAAGTCATAGACACGATTAAAACGCGTCTTTAACTCTAGTTATCGTTTAATAAATCAATATGCCTAGTTCTTCCTAACGCGTCGTGCCCCTCGAGATTCAAGTAGGAGATTCGCTATATCTTCTACACTAGCTAGACAAGGTATAAAGCCTCGTAAATCTAGATCAAGTATATATCGAAGAATCGACTCCTCCTCTAGGTCTGTTAACTTATAACAATTAGCTTTAGAATCAGGGTAGTAGGTTCGGCCAGCCATTCTATTAGAGAGGCTTGTATATAGTACTTTATAGATCTTTACTATAGAGCGTTTACTAAGCTTTTTAGATGTCCGAATAGCCT
The DNA here is from genome assembly GCA_001399465.1 of Hymenoscyphus scutula. NCBI lineage: Eukaryota > Fungi > Ascomycota > Leotiomycetes > Helotiales > Helotiaceae > Hymenoscyphus > Hymenoscyphus scutula. The sequence continues at coordinate 44,538 of LKTO01000319.1, read as the reverse complement.
CGATTACTAGAATGATTCTTACTTCTTAGGTTTGAATTTCCATGGTAAATGGTTGAGAAAACGCGTGTTAAAGTTTTAAGGTAGTATAGTAGAGAAAAGTGATCCACTCGGTGATATGATCCACTCGGTAGTAAACCACGTTAGTACTTTATAGATCTTTACTATAGAGCGTTAGCTTAGTTTTTTCGATAATTGAATAGCCTTAATAGCTAAAATGATTTACGCTTCTTAGATTTAAATTTCTATAATTAATAGTTAAAAAAATATATATTAAAGTTTATAGATAGTAGAGTAAGAGAAAGTAGACTACTCGGTAATATAGGCTACTTAGTAGTAAACTATATTATACTAATATATAATAAGTAAAGACTAGACGACGTTCTAATAGATTAAAGTACTATTAGTATATAAACTCTTAGAAAGATATTATAGAGTAATAGACTAGTAGTATAAGATTTTATTATATTAGTATAGGTTATATAATAGAGTCTTTATATAATAGAGTTCTTAGAGGCTATTAGAGTCCTTAATATTTAGAAGTCTCTTTAAGCTAGAGACTCTAATAGAGAGGCTTCTCTTAAGTAAGAAACTCTAATAGAGAACGAAGGTTCTATATAAGACTAGTACGTCTACTATTAGATAGAAGCTTTATACTTAACTTAATATTATATTATTATAACTACCTTAATAGCTTTATAGTTAAGTAATAAGTTTATCTCTAAGTAAATATCTATCTACGATTAAACCTCTTTATAAGTAATAGACTCTAGCGATACTTAGTTACCTTAGTTAGTTAGTTTAAGAATCGTTATATATAAATAGATAGTAATTATAAGTTAAATATTAATAGATAGTTATACTCTCTAATTAATTATAAATATCTTAAATACTCTCTATTCTAGTTTAAGAAATATTTCTATTAGTATAACTATTAAATAGAGATAAAACTATTTATATAATAATTTTCTTATTTATTAATTATTATATATAGATATATCTAGAAATAATAAATATTATAAATTAATCTACTACTCTCTATATCTCTTTTTACTACTCTTTTACTCTATATAATTAGTATTATATTATAATATACTCTTACTATTCTTTAATAAAGATTAGCTAGATAAACTACTAATTAATAGATCTACTTCTAGTAATATTATTATTCTATATAATCTACGATTCTATTTAGCTACCTTCTCTATATACTTTTAGAGTAGCTAGTTATAGTAGAGGTAGTAGAGTTTGTAGTAAATGATAAGAGTAAAAGCTCTAAGTTATTAGTAATTTACTAGAAATTAGATAAAATTAGAAGTAAAAGTAGTAAATCTTAACTAATAATTATTCTCTATTTTAATAGAAATATCTCTTAAACTAGAATAGAGAGTATTCGAGGTATCTACGATTTATTTAGAGAGTATTTTAGATATATACAATTAATTAGAGAGTAAAATTATTAATTACTATAAGTTAAATAAATTCTAGTACTAAACTTAATTTTTTAGAATACTATATATACTCTATTATCTAAGAAGACGAACATTAGTACAATGGTTACATTTCTAGCCCGTGTTCTTTTTGAAGTGCGGGTTTTTTGAGAATATTCATAGTTGTTTAGGTAGGGGATTTCTGTTTCAAGCAATAGTGAGCAATAGGCAACGGCACGATCCTGGCCTCGTACACCCATGAGAGATTTTGAAATGGACCAATCAACTCGCTGCGTAACCACCACGATTCAAGCCCAATCAAATCGGGCAATTCAGCCACAGGAATTTGGAAAGAACCAATAGCAGTTGAGAAGATTTTGGCCTCACTTTTCCGAGGCGGGTTAAGATAAACCTCCAGCTTTCGCCATTTTCACTATTCTTTTGGTTGCATATCCCTATACAGCTCCCATTACATACGATTACTTCAAAATGGCACCAGACGAAGAAGCTTGGGAGACTCACGAGGAAGAGATTCGAAGGTTGTATTATCAAACGACGAGAGTGAGGCTGATGGCTCATATGGAGAAGGAGTATGGATTTGTTGCTAGGTAGACATTTCTCCGTTCGCCTGGCCAACAACAGAATTAATTCATGACAGCAAAGCGCAATATGAACGGAGGTTCGCCGACTGGGGCTTGAGAAAAAAAATCAAAGCCCAGGAAGGCGAATGGGATTATATCCTGGTGAAAAAACGAAAGCGCGATGATCTCGGCAAATCGAGTATAGTCAGACTGAATGGTCACGAAATTTCGACCGCCACGATCAAGAAACGGCAAAACCGGTATACCCTAGGTGAACTACAGAGTCTTCAGGATACTTTCTCAAGTCAGTAAAGCAACATTGTGTCGTTTCAAAATGTTTTCATTGATTAATTGATTAATAGCTCTTAACCCGCCGACCCCTAAAGGTATCTCGGTAACGACACCACCGGGAAGGGAGAGCTCGCCCACTTTATCGCCGGCACCATTCCGTCAAGCTCTTTCTCAGTCTTTAGACATTAGCATAGGAGGAAAATATCCATCGATTCACGAAGTTGAAACTGTTCCCGAAGATGATTTTAAAAAGCACGTGGTGTGCCGACAAATTCCAACTCACAATCTCCCTTACTTCTGCTACGTGAACTTGGTGAGATCGATTGGTTTGTGGGCCCTGACTTGCTTTTTTTCAGCTTCGCTAATTTCTCAGATTCTTCTGGTGCTCTCTGTGCATTACTGGGAAGTTCTCCTGCGGGCCTCGAAGAAGCCGTGCCAAAAAGTCGGCAACTACAGTTCGAAGATGATGACCTCAACTTCCCTGGCTCAGTATGGGACCTAGAGCAATCAATACCACCGATAAGCTTCATAAGCCCACCTCCAGATAAAATGATTTGGCAGCTTTTCACCAGCCAACTGCAAGTATATCAGATCCCTTCGACTAAACTTGAGCTGCAGCGAAGTCTGTTTGCTCGACTTCGCCCATTGATTCTTGAGCAAGAATTGGGAGGATTGAACCACCAGCTCGAGAGGCTCTTTGGGCCGTCGGACAAAGACTGCTTCCTTGAATTTCTCAACCTAGTTGTTTATTTTGTATCGAACGACTTACTCTTGCTCCATGAGAGAACATCCATTTTGGAGTGGCTTCTTCGCCAAGGAAAAGGTGCCTTGCGAAGGATGATGTCGATTCCTTTACCTACTGTGCGTTCGTTTCTGGTGGCTATGGTCGATACCGCAATTGAACTCAGTGATTACGAAGCTGGTAGAGATTTGTTAGGTAAGACCAAACATTCTTCATTTGTATGCAGCTGTAATTTGGAAGGAGTAGGAAATATCTAAATTCTGCAAAAACACCTCAAGGATGGGTATCTTGGGTCATTGAGCATCCTGACACTGACACTTTGTTTCTCAGATGCCGACATCCATCAAGGACTATATTTTAACCATGTAGAGCAACTTCTGCATGCGGCAGTGAGTTTGGATCACACCCAGATGGCCAGAAAGCTTGTTCGAACACACCAAAAAGAGTGCCTGGAACTCCAAAACAGCCTCCTTTCTGCCAGTACAGTGGAGATGACAAAAATTCTCTTAGGAGCGGGCGCAAATGTGAACGGACCGGAAGGTGAAGGCTTATCCCCACTCGAAGCGGCTCTGTGGTCAGGTAACTCTGAACTTGTACATCTTTTGGTTCAGCACAAGGCAGATGTCAACCGAACAACCTTTGGATGCAGCATTATGTTCCGTGCAATAGGGACGGGTAATCCGGAGATTTTGCAGTGTTTACTCGACGCGGGGGCACTCTGTATCAATGTTCCACAAGACCAAGGCAATCTTCCAGTCAACAAAAGAACGTATGGCCGCACTCCGAAAACAGAGTTGCAACTAGCTGCATCGATTGGTCGCCCTGATCTCATGGCTGTGATCCTTTCTAACGAGAAAGCAACCGTGGGACTAAGACAAGGGAACTTTCGATGGGCCCCTCTACGTGATGCAGCGGAAAGTGGAAATTCCGAAGTCGTGAAGTTATTAGTGTCTGCGGGGGTGGACATTAATGCCAAAAGTAGCCTCGAGGACGTTTTCACAACGCTCTACGACCGCCAAGCGAAATCAATGGAAATTCGAGCACTTCCACAAACGGCCCTCTTAGCTGCGATCGAAGAAAATAGCTTAGAAGTGGTCAGAATTCTTATCGAAAGTGGTGCGGAGGTCAACACGATTGCTTTCAGCGCGTACGGGTCCTGCGCCCTAGAAGTTGCTTATAATCTTGGCAATCTTGAGATAGTAGAATATCTCAAGAATCAGGGTGCCATTGAACGATTGCCATCAGCAAAGAATGATGGAGTACTTGCGTTACGACTTGCAGTGCGAAGAGGCGACCTGACTAGAGCCAGGCTTCTAATCAACGAAGGTGTTCATCCGGTGTGCATACTGGATCATATCCCAAGGTATCTTGCGAAGAAAGAACGCGAGACTGCAAAAGAAGCCCTCTCATTTTTCCTCCAAGTGTGTGAGGGTACCGTGGAGGTGCGAACTTCTTGGAGCAAGGAGTCTCCACTTGAAATTGCTCTTCGTCTTCGAGATTTTGACGTGGCGAGATCCTTAATGAGTGTTGGATGCATGGTCAACCCCGAAGATGTTCATGTAAGCAATTTGTTTCAAACCATGTACTGGTGGGACTCCAACGATCTCGCCAAGATTGAAAGGGAGCAGTTGATGGTAGTGGATATGTTGAAAGATATGTGGGCAATGACGCGAAATCCGATATATTTATCTCATGCACTTCAGATTGCTTCGAGACTCGGTAATCTTCACTCAGTCAAACATCTCGTGTCACTTGGTGCGGTGGTGAAAACTCGGTTTCAGAGCACTTCTCTGAATCCCCTCGGGGAAGATTTGGTAGTCTATAAGCCTCCTTTACAACTAGCTTTACAGGCAATGCGGTGGAAGGGAACAAAGGATTACTCAGTTGTTGAATTTCTATTGGATCAAGGGGCTGATCCCAATGAACACCCTCGATCGGGGGGAAAAACTCTCAAAATTAGCAGCACCGCACTTCAATTCGCAACGTGGCTCAATAGCAAAACAGTAAAACTTTTGTTGGACAGAGGCGCAGATATCAATGCACCTGCCTCGGGACACATGGGCAAAACCGCTCTTCAAGCTGCCGTGTCTATCAACCAGCCATCCATAAAAATCATCGACCTTTTGTTGCAAAGCGGCGCCGATGTTAATGCCCAGCCATCATCGCAGTACGGCGTCACTGCTCTGCAGGGGGCGGCAATAGAGGGACATACACGAATCGCCCTCATGTTCCTTGAGAGAGGAGCTGACCCGAATGCACCGGGAGCTCCTATTCATGGCAGAACAGCTTTAGAAGGCGCTGCTGAACGAGGCCGATTGGATATGGTTCAGCTTTTGTTGAACGCTAATGCGGAACCGCAAGAAAGTGCAATCCAGTTTGCAGAAGAGAAGGGATACTTTGTGATTGCTGATATTATTCGGGAAAAAATGAGAGTGTAGGGGTATTCCAAGGGGATGTTGAGTCGTTTTTACTTTGGGTGTGGTTGGTTTCTGGAGTTTCAGGACTAAGCGAGGGTGTGTATTGTTGGCGATTTCTCACGTTCGCTTGCCTTATGTTTCATTTATGAGTGTAATCCTTCATTAGTAATTGTTAAAGGAATTAAATCTCGTTTTTTATAGGGGTTGTCAGATTGTAACTACAAGCCACAGGACTACTTTGGCCAATATTTAGTGAACGCTCTCAACCAATTTTCAGCTCATTTTTCGCATACACACACCACCCCCCTTTTCACTACAGATGCTTATAAAAATGAGTGTTTTTTAATGAAGTCAAGTGGAAAAAAAATTTAACTATAGAAGTTAGTATCCCCCTTATTCTTAATAACCTTCTGAGGTGTCTTTCTTATATTTAGAATCACTCTATATATCTCTCTTTGAGAGAGCGTTGCTATATTGGGACCTCTGGTCGTGAAGTCTTATAAATGCGCTCCTTTCGTCCCTTTATTTCTCTGTGTTGTTTGGCTAATTTGGTGTTGTGGTTGTTGAAAAATTGTGAAGTGAAGTGAAGTGAAGGGGTTTGGGTGGTGATCGCTTGGTTTTGGTACTAAAAAAGCGGTGACGAGCTAAGAAGCGGTCACTAAATATTGGCCGAAGTAGTTGATTGCGCTTAAATTCTGAAATAGTGTATTACCGAACATTTTTAAAATTACTTTCCGTTAAGACTCGCTTAAAACTGAATTGGCGGCGGTAACACTAGTGCAATTATAAGCCCACATCAGATTTGTTCCCTACAATCCTCTTAGAAGATTACATCCTACAAAAAAAAAACACTCTGTCAGTCGAGAGATCAATCCTTCTTTCTTGAAATGAAAGATCTTTCGCAAAATGTTTCGGTGTTCGACTCTACTCCTTCTCCAACTTCAGCCCTACCCGAGGATTCGTCTTTAAATATACTTGCACCTCCACCTTCGGATTCCACAACACATCCACAGGACTCTCAACCCCCCGCTGCACCTTCTTCATCATCCACATCTTCTCCTGGTCTATCGACAGATGAGATAACATTACAGCATAAAACACACCCCCTGGCAAATCTGCCACCCGAGCTCCTAAATCACATCACAACCTATCTACCCATCCCCTACTCAGCACTCCTTGCCCTAACCTGCAAAACAATCTTCCAAAGGATAGGAACAACCTACTTCGCTGAACTCTCGCGCGGCGAACCCGGACCGAATTTCCAGTTCTACTTTCAGCAACACCCAGGATGGCACCACAGAGAAAGAGAAAACTTCCTGCTTCTCCTAGAGAAAGACCTCCCTTCCCTGGTCTATTGTCATTTCTGCGCCAAGATCCATGACACCCTCAAGACGAACGATTACAATCGAAAATGCACCGATGACTTAGCTCGTCACGACTGCCGAACTCTCGGCGCGCTGGATAGTGGCTATTCGCGTCGATACTTACTCATGAGACGTCATAGAGAGGGTCATGACATCTCGAAGGAACTCGGAGAGCTCTTCAGAAGTGACAGTTTACAATTACCCGGATCGACAGTTACCCGTCAACACACAACCAAAGTAATCAATGGAAACTTTCGAACCCGAACCCAGCATTCGATAACCCTACCAAAAGGCGGAGAAAGAGAGGCTCTCCTTTTTGCTATCAAATGGCAGTCCTGGGATCTCTGCACTCACATAACATGGAGCGAATACGATTCCAGCTTAATCGAACAACTCTACTGCCGTCTTAAGCATCCCAACAAGCCTTGCGCTAAATGTGCTGGACTGAAAAAGTGTCATAGGTGCTGGGTAGAGTTTGAGGTTGATACTGTAGCCCTTGATGGTGGGAAGTTTGCTTTGGTGGTAACCTCGTGGCGGGATTTGGGCGCTGTCGATACGCCCCTTGATGTGAAATTCCGGTTCTTGCAGAGATACAGTCATCGATTAGGTGTTGCCCCTACTTTTGAGGGGCTAAAGAGAGATTTTGAGGGCGAGGACACTTCTCCGCACGAGGCTCAATTAGTTCAATTAACATAAAACTAATCAGGAGGTTACAGTTGAGTTTTATAAGAAAGCTAGCCCTTACACCGCAGTTGTTTCATGTTAATATCATAATATCGCAATCAAATTCTTTTTGGCAAATTCCCAACTTGACCATTGCTGACCCTAACGAGAAACATAGGACTTCGTGTTTTATGTGCATTCTAGCACGGGTATCATTCCCCCCTCCAAACCGTCCACCTATTGCAAAAACCTACAAGTAGGCAACCTATACCCTTCCAACACCCAATACCTCCTCCTCACGCCCTCCCATTCTCCCTCCCCCTCCTCGCCTAATTTCCCAACTTCAACATCCTCCCATTCAACTTCCAAACCAGCCTCACTCAAATCACACTCCACCACCTTGGTATAAACATCATAACATACCCTTCTATCCGCGCCAAGTCCATTGAAAAATCCAAATCTCCCACCCTCATCCAACAACCCCGGCACATATTCCGTGAAGAAATTCCTCAACTGCCCATAATCCTCACCAAAAGTATCAAAATAAATAACATCATAAACCATTCCCTGTTCCAACAGCTGCGGCAGGATAGTCTGCCATTTCCCAGCATGGATTTTATTATCAACCCCATCTTTCTTTTCCCAGCTCTCCCCGAAATCATGCCCCGGCTCTTTGACTTTGGCGAGAACGGAGGGATGGGCTTCGATTATATGGTGGACTATAGGGTTTGAGGCTGCGAACATACGGTCGATAATCCCCATTCCAAACCCAATGTTGAGAATTCTTTGACCGGTTGCGGAAGATTCAGGGAGGAGAGAAGCGACGGTTCGTTTCATAATTTCGGTTTCCCATGCCATCATTACACCATTGTTATCGGAATCGAGGAGTTTTCCATCTTCGAATTTGAGGGTGGAGGCAAGGTAGTCTTCCGAATTGACATCGAGTTTGGGAGTTTCTTCGATGACCTCGATGGGTTCAGTGGGTTGTCCGTTTGATCCAACCTCCATCTCTGAATCCTTCCCTCCCACAGGCTCTTCCTCTTCCTCATCCCCTTCAGAGCCAGAATCCAAAACCTCATACCTCCCCATCAGTCCAAGTAACATTTCAGCCCTCACCCCAGCATCAACACACAACTCATATAACTCCTTCCTTCCCAACCTCCAAGCCAAACACCCAGGCGTCTCATTATTCAGATCAAGATCATTCCAAATCGCGCCCGACAAAAATAATTCTTTAATCGTAGCTTTCGCTTTCTCAATATCAACCTCCTCCACCTCTACCCCTTCCTTCTTCTCATCCCCATTTGCAGCTTCTACTTCATTTGTATTCGATTTCGCAGGTCCACAGGCAGCAATTGCAGCATGCAATGGCGTGAAGCCAGTTTCTTGGTCCTGGACACTTGCATTACCTGGTATGCGGAGGAAGGGTTTTAGAGCCACGAGATCGTGGTTTGAGGCATGGAGGAGGATTTCTTGGGTATTCGTGTCGATTTCGACTTCGAAGGCTGGGTCGTCCATTGTGTATTGGTGCTGTGGAGGGCTTGGTGGTTGGGGATCAAATTTTGGCGGGGTAGATTGTTGCCCCTCATTTTGAAAATTATCGGTGCCGCTTTATGGGCTTCCATTGAGTAATCATCCTTGAACTATTCAATTATGCCAGCTGTCGAGAAGAATAACAAATTTTGAACATTGTTCGATTGAAGCCAACTTTATAATCGATTTATATTCCATAACCGAGAACTGGTATGATCAGATGAATCGGTTGTTCTTCCATACTTGTAGCTCTTCTGGCATACAGTTTTCCCCAGTACCTACCTCACTCTTTTATTCTCAACGGCAGTTTGAAGTAAGCTATCATTCTTGATTTCGCTAAAAGAAGAAAAACAATAGAATAGAGAAATGATTCTTTATGCACTTGACTTTGAAAATAGTTCAACAATAATTACACCTCAAAAGTAGAGATCTTCTTCGATAATGTTTCACATATCCTCTCATCTAAATCCTCTCATCCAAGCCACCCAGGCTTCTCCCCCAAAATCTCCACAATCCTCTTCCCAACAAGAGTCCCAATAACCTCATACCCCGCCTCCTTAAAATGAACCCCATCATCCCAGATATGTTCCCGATCAGCCTTTTCCATAGTATGATAAGGAACGGCTTCGCAAAGGTCGAAGATTTCCCTATCCAATCATCAGCAATCCTCTCCCACATCTTTTTTTATCCAAACATAAAAATAAAATAATACTAAAAATAGAGGAAATAAAACTAGAAAGAAAGAAAACAAGAACATACATATCATCCCTCGTCCCAGCCCAAGCCTTCAACCCACTATTCACCACCCCCCTCCTCTCCTCCAACCACCCAACTCTAGTTCCAGTTTCCGGGACTGTCATGAGTAGAACTTTCGCCCCTGTCGCGAGAGAGATATCGAGGATTGTTTTGATATCGTACAAAATTTCGAGTGCTGGACGGCAGCGTCCCAAGTCGTTGGTTCCTCCAAGGAAGATGACTAGATCAAAGGGCTTTGATGGGGTGGCGGAAGTAGAGGATGATGATGTCGGTGTTGATGGACTGTCATTTTCAGTAGATGGCTTGTCGAATTTGGAATCTGTCGTGATGTTAGAAAGGGTATGGAAGGGTAAGTAGTGAGAAGTAGAGCAACTAGAGATGAGTTGCGGAATTGAAAAGGCTGTTCCCTCCCCAATGGAAGAGTCAAGGTCGAGGTGAGATGGATCCGATCCCCCTCCCTCAACATGAGGTGATGGAAGCAACCATTCGACCCCTCCCACCGCCCCAACCAACGAACCAGAAAAAAAAGAAATGAAAAACAAACTCACAAATCCCCTCCATCCTCCTCCCCATATCCCTCACCATCTCCCCACTAACACCCTCAGTAACAACCTCAACGGTCCATCCCTCCTTCCCCATCTTCTCTTTCTCATCTCCATCCCCCTCACCAACAACCCCATCACTCCTCCCACCAACCTCACGACCCAACTCCCACCCCAAAACCGACTTCAAAGTCCCCCCATAAGGCGTAAAAGAAGTCCCATACATGGAATACCCCTCCGTGAGACTATCCCCAAAACAGAGGATTCTAAGGATTTTCTGTTCGGACATCGTTTAGTGAGGGGATTTGGTAAGATTGCGTGTTTTGTGGTTTGGTTTGTTCTTTTTAGTTTTTGTTTTGATTTTGTTTGTTGTTTAGGGAAGAAAGGAATGGGGAAACGGAGAGGTTTAGAGAGGTAGAGGTAGGTGGAGAGAGGTAGAAATATATAGGGAGATAAACAAGGACGTGAGGTTACAGGATATGCGCTGTCTCATCACCAACCAATCACGAAATCAGGAAATCACAAGCAAACAGCAACAGCAACAGCGTGAGCACAACCTAGAAAGTAAATCGTTGATCTAATTATGAACCTACTCTGTAATTACCATAAACTAATTAGATTAGATTATGATTACAACTACTAATCAAGATAATATTAACGAATCTAGAGTTATCAAATAATGTATCAGATAATATAGTTAGATAATTTATAACAACCCTTAAGATTAAGATCCTTCCTTTCCTTTGAAATCTTCTTATTCTATACTCTTCTATCCTCATCTCAAGTCTCCTATTATCATCTCAAGTCTTCCATTCTCATCTCAAGTCTTCTATCCTCATCTTAAGTCTTTTACCCTTAAGAACCTCTTAGAAGAGTTTAATAAAAGAATCTCCTAAGAGAGCCTCAAGACCCTTCTAGAGCAACTTAGACACCTGGGACGCCCCTTCCAACGCGAGCCCGAAGGCCGACGCCCTGCCTGACCTCCGATATCTCGGTCCAATATTAATTCATTTAATCAGCTAGAGTTGATAATTGATAAGAATTTGATCAAGGCTACCAATCTAATCACATCGGACTATTCCTCACATCATCCAGCCACTTTCAAACTTCCTCGATTCCTCAAAAGCCCCACTCACTACTCCCTCCCATAGATAACCTCTACTTAAAAACTTAATACAACCACACCAAAAGCGCGAGGTCTTACAGCCCCGGAAGAACTACAGTCACGAATTCAGGAAACCCCATCATATGAACAAAAGAGAAAAAAAGTGATCATTTAGACTTTATACAAAGGCGTGCATGCATGCACCCCCCCACACCTCACAATCTATACTTACAACCAACCCCTCCTCAACCGTATATGCAAAAGCAAAAAAACTCCACCTATGCATACCCCCTTTCCATTCCACTCTCCCCTTCACTCCTCATGCCATTAACTACCTTATCCTACCAGTACGTCTCTCCATCGCGTGTCTCGAATATATCTCCAACTTACGAAAATAGCTAGGCACACGAACCGACTAAAGATACTCTCGAGCCTTCAACTCGAACCCCATATTCAACGCCACAGCCACGAAAAGACAAACACACAACGCAGTAGGTCCAAAGTCGTCATGGTATTTAATCGCCTTCCGCGTTCGGATCGCCTGGCTCCGATACAGATACGTAACGACCGAGTAGAAGAGTGCAAGGATCGCAACGACGGAGAAGGATCCCGCAGCGAGGAAGGACAATTTCGACGTCTTGGTCCCGAAATTGAGAAGCGTCGTCGCGATGGTGCTGATGTAAATAGAAAATTCAAGCTGGAGCGTATCAGTACACAAGTTTTAGGCAGGAAAAGGAAGAAAGGAGGAGTAAACATACCCAAGATAAAAAGGTTCTCTCGGCAGCGAAATACACCTTGGGCTCGACACGAACAGGAACATGGATCTTTTTTCCCTTCGGGGCTTTGAACCTCTTACTTACAATATCCCCACCGCCTAATGGAGCAGTTTGACCATTTTGAGGAATCTTACTTGGTTTGGGAGTGGGTATAACAGTTTGCACAGCAGAAACTACATGTTGACCTGCTAGTTTGGCGTGTTTCTTGAGAACCTTGGAATAATATGGCCATCCACCAATTTGACGTGCCTCTTCAATCGCATCGGACTCGTCATCTTCCAGATCGGAATCGTAGAGGGGATATGCTTCGTCAAGTGGCAACGAACCAAGCTGCTCCTCGATATCGAGAGCGTTCCCAGTGGCTCGCCCCGCCAAATCTCGATCTCCCAAATTGTCGCGAGTCTGTCGTAGTCGGTTGACGTTTTCGTCAGAACCACCACCACTAGCCCTATTCGTTTGTAATAGCTCTCCGTCTTCGTCATCCGAGTCATCGTCGTCATCATCACTAGTTGAACTCTGGTTCGAGTATCCAGAGCGTTGAATACCAAAGTTCTGAGTAGCTGGTTTTCGAATATCCACGTCCATTTGAGGCATCCAGAAAGGAAGCAAGTCGATGCGAGTAGGAAAGAGGGTTGCTGTTCCGTGGATGAACTTGGAGAATTTCGGGACTGCTTCGACAAGATGACTTGCGATAAGTTCGCGAACCCAAGAAGGTGGTTCTTGGCCTGCTTGCGTTTGAAGCTTCACTTCAAGAATCGCGTATGGAAATCGCTCGACATCCTCGGCTGGTAGCTGATTGAATGGAAAGTCGATACCAATATCCATTCTTCTCCAATTATCACCAGATCTCTTTCGTCCGTCAAGGTTGTCCTCACGAACCATGGTGAGTTCCGAATCAAGGGAAATACGAACTCGAGCATCAGCGGGAAGCTGAAAGGCGGTTCGGTTGTAGAAGGATCGGCACAAAGGCTTGTACCCCTTCTTGATAACAGAGTATTGGACTTCCTTGGCCAGTCTCTCGTCTTCGTCGATGACCTTGGCAGGTTTCTTATTATCCTTTCGGGCTTTTTCGAAAATCGCCTCCGGTAGCAAATCTCCCCTCATATACGCATTGACGTTCTTCTCCTTCATAGCGAATCTTGCCTTGACAGACTTCTCACCCGTCCAATCTTCACGATGTGTTTTTCTCTCGACGAAGATTGTCTCGGTATCCATTCCACCATACCATCTGAGACGAATAGCTTCAGCACCTTCTGTCTTCTTTAATCGGCCCTCGTAGAGATCGAACTTTTCGGGGTTGTCGTAGTAAATGGAGGTAATGGCAGAGTCTTTAGCATCGAATTCTTTGCTGGTATTGAAGACGAGGACGGGGAGATGCTGGAACACGTTAGTATATTGGTATGCTTGTAAACTCGTAAAATTACCTTCATAATGATAAGCTTCACTTCCGTGACATTATCAGGATGGATCCAGTATTTGGTGGTCTGCCGAATGAAACTTCCTTGACTCCCCCCGGCAGAACTATCACCCTTCACCGGATTTCCTCTTGTTCTTACAATGTCCCACAACTTCGATAGCTTCACAATATCCGCATCGTAGTTGTCCTTGAAGAACGGCTTGGCCTTTAGTCGGGTTGCGAAGACAGGTTTGAGGATCCATCGAGTTTGTTTCTGCACGAGTTAGCATGTCCACCTCAGAAAAACGCAGATTCTACTTACATCGTGCTTCTTGATAATCTTCTGGAACCCGGTGTAGTTCAATTGAACGAATTTCGCCAGGTCGTTCACATCTGCCGTGATTTCGTTCAAGTCCTCCTCCAACATCATAAACTCCTCTTCGGTGGGTGCATCATCGTCATGACCGGCACTACCATCTCGTCCCACCGGACCACGATTATCCAACCTGGTGACAATATCATTGACCTCGCGCTCCGTGCTCTGTATCCGCCGAGAAATCTCAATAACCTTGAGCTTCTGTTTCGAATAAACCTTGTCCAACTCCAACTCGATTCTCGAAATGAATGAGCTCTCGTCCTCCTCGGTCCATTCCTTCTTCTTCGGTTTGGGATCTTGCTTGGTGGGCTTCGTGACGAAATCCGTCTTCATCAACTCCTTCAGCTCATCGTAGGCAATGTAGTACCATTGGTACTCCTTGATGGCGCTGGAGCGCAGCTGCTCGCCGAATTTCATTACGATCTGGCCGGGTCGGATGGGGGTTCGGTCGAAGCAGAATCGGCTGGTAGAGTGCCAGGTAGAGGAGTTGGTTTTGAGGTCTACGATATTAATTAGTCTTGGGCGATATCTAGACTCTGCCATGAGACATGGTGTTGTTGGTAGGCCAATCAGGGTGGGGGGTAAACAAGAAAGTATTATTGAAGGTGGTGAGGGAGGGATCTGGAATTAATTACCTAAGTGAATGCACTTTGTGGGAAAGAACGAGGGGGGGGTGCAGGTGTGAGTCTCGGTTGCACACCACGTCAGAGGGGAGGAGTGAAACTGATATTAGACGGAAGTGAGGATGTCAGTTGGTTGCTTTGTTGCTCTCTTAGTTGCTTTGCACCTGCTTCCTACGAGTACTGGGAAGCTCCTAGAGAATTGGCCAATGAGATCAGCTAGCTGTGCACATGTCAGAACCTTGTTTTTCTTTTTTTACCTTATCGTCATGTTCCGATAATCACGCCTGCTGCGTATTTTGAGTCCTGGCCCCTCCAACCACCCGCACCTAATTAATTATTACCCCTCAACACCATGTTTATTTTATAAACATACTATCCCATCAATAGTCATTCAAACAATTCGCTTAAGGACTATCGTCCTAATGTCGTGTCAGTTTCAATGCTAGAGAAGTCTGATTTGCTCTTATAGATCTCTTCTTTTAGACCTCTTCTATTCTCTTATCTTCCTCGGTTTAATTTAATATTCTGCCTTTCCCTCTAGGTATTCTTTAACGTCACATTCTCTAACTTTTCTATAAATATTAACTAACTCGTCTATTTGTAAATTACTAGTAATATTTTAGCTTATATATCTCTTAGTTCTCTATACCTCGATCTAGACGAGAGAATAGAAGAGAATAAAGTAAATAAATAGAGAGTATCTAAGTAGCTAACTTACTAGTATCTTACTTAAAACTAGAACCGAGGAAGATCTTACTACAAGTCGAGAGGACTAGTTGAAGTTACTAACCTTCTAGATTAATTAACTCTACTATTAAACACCTATTTCTTAAAATAACAGCTTATCTAAGAAAGTTATTACTAGGTAATAAGGTATTCTCTACCATATTTCTAGTTCCTATACATTTATAATTTTCTCGCAAACGTTTTATAGCTCTTAAATTTGAATTGATATATAGCTAACCTATCGCTAAGTAATTCATAGGTAACCTGTAAATAGCTCGAGGTTTTAACAGTATACTTTTACTACTATTATAAAATATACTACGAACAGCGCGAGGTTTTTACAAAATATTTTTACGACTATTGTTAGGTGACCTACCGATAGCCACCAAAGATAATTGCGAGTACGTTCAACTGGACCACGAATAGCGCAGCATTACGGAACTTAATTCAGTAAAACATTCGCTTGAGGTCAATGAGCATCCATGGTTGACTCAGCAAACAGGAAAAGAAAGTAATCCTTTGATTTTAATCCATATGTACAACCAGCCTAAATTTACACCACCCCTTTACAACCCAAACCCCAAAATCACATTCGCCCTCCTAAACACCTCCCTCTCCCCCCCACTCCTCCCTTCCCCAACAATAAACCCCTCCAGCCCCATAGCCCTCAATCCACTCACCTCAGCAGCCCCTCTCAAATCCTCAATCCCCGGTCGTCCAAAAAACCCACTCTCCCCTTCACCCCCAGGGAAATCCGGCCCCGGAGTGCCAACCAAAAACTCCTCCCGTTGACGCTCAAGGTACTCAGCATTCCCCTCCGTCAAAGGACAACAGGGGATATAAATCACACTCGAATCGCCCTCCCCCGCATGGATATTATCCACGGCATGGATAGCGTCGCAGTGCCAGACGACGTAGTCACCTGGGTTGATTTTTGGGATGTGGATCATGGATTTTGAGAGTGTGAGGTGGGGGTGTAAGGTGGATGTGAGTTCTTGACTATTTCCCATCGATGCGCCTTGCAGGTCTGAGGTGGGATTTGGTGAGAGTATCCAGTTTGATGGATTGAGGTATTTCATACTCGGTTCTCCGGAGTCATCGAACTCCAAGGGTGTGAGAGCATGAAAGAAAGGTCGGAGTAATGTATAAGCAGTCGTTAATTTAATCATTGGGTTTACTTGTAATGTTCCCTCTCCAGGTTGGGTATAAGACATGCTAAGCCAGCCTTGGAACATGCGGAACATGGTGCATGCTCCAGCTCCTTGGTAAAGATCTGTTACGGCGGAGAGACGTGTACTTGATTCCCAGGGGTCGTAAGATTCCCAGTTGCCTGAGAAGATTTGGTCGTAGACTCCTGAGATGCCGTAGCCGGTCTTTTCCCAGCGTTCGACACTTCCGCCGTCCATGTGCGGGCCGAGTGCGAATCCTGTGTCGCCTGGTTGGCGGATTCGAAGGCGGTCTGCGTATGAGACGGGGGTGGAGGTGGATATGGGAGCGTTGGGGTCTTTGGAGCGCCATGTTTTCATGAGGAGTGCTTGGGTTCGGAGGAGATTTGGGTGAGCTCTTGCTTTGACTTGGGGTGATGACCAGTATAGTTCAAAGACACATGGATTGTCTTTTGGGAAGGCTGGAAAGGGTTAGCGAATTATGTTTGGTTAATTACTTCCGGCGAGGAAAGTCAAGCGAAACGACAGGAGGGGAATATTAAGTTCTTACCTTTCGTTGAAGGATTAGCCTTCACATATGCTTCAGTCTCGTCCTTGTAGGCTCTCGCTTCTTTCGAAGAAATAACATTTCTCACAACACCCACACCTCTTTTCTTCAACTCAGCTTGAAACTCCGCTGGATCCGAATCCAAGTCTGAGTATTCTATGCTAGGTATAATAGAAGGACCACGACTCGAGATGTATTTGACTTCCTCATCTATAGCTTTCAGTAGTCTTCCCCAGCTTGCCGTCAAAGCATCTTCATGGCCAGCCGAAAGTTCCTTTTTGACTTTTGCGAACCGGTCGGGAAGGGGTGTAGGAGCAACACCGGAGAGAGAAACAAAGACTGAGGAGATGTCTCCTTCTTTCCTGGGTTGTGCGGCTATTCCCATGATGTTTTGCAAACGAACTGTTTGGTGAAGGCCGTGGACATTGGAAGCTAGACGAGTTCGACGGAGGGATTGCATTGAGAAGGCAGGGAATTGTTAACTTGAGGAAGTATTAGATGAAAGAAAGGCGGAGAAGATGGAGAAAATATGAAATGTATGTATGGTACCATGATGGCGGGCTGCCATCGGGTCGGAATTGGAAAGCGGAGAGGCGGGGAGACTCAAACGGGGAGGCTCAAAAGGGAAAACTTTTGTATCTAGGTACAATAATGAGTTACCGGTGGTTGTTGATGATACGTCTAGTTCTGGAGCAAAGACATATTGGGCATCTCGAACGAGGGAAGTCTTCGTAAATTTAGACCCTACGAGGGAAAGCGCTCTGGAATCATTCTTCTCGTTTGCAACTTGCAAGAAAGTTCCGAATATTATTTAGTCGCGAAACCTGATGCTCCTCGCACAATAATAAGTTCTTCATAGGTTTCTGGGCTGTTGTAGAGGTAGAATTGTGTCCACTGCTGAAATGCCGTTGATGGAGCTCAGTAGGTATCTAGATAGTTGTACAAAGCTAACAAAAGGGGCGGACCCGCCGGTGCTTTCCTATCACCAAAGATGGAGGCACACCGGCGGAAGATCAGAAAGAGCTAGCGTGGAGTGTCAGTAGCAAATCTAACCCGCAAATTTATACTACCATCTATGCAACTTTCCCAACGCTGGTGATGTAAAGGAACAGAATAGGATGGAGGTCAAATTCGTTGAACACAACGAGAATTCGCCCAAGCGGAAACGATTTAATAAAGCCTGTGAACGCTGCAGGCGAAGAAAGGTCAGAATCTCTCCTCTCCGGTACGGACTTGGTGAGAGACAGACCGTAACCTTAACCAGAAAGTGCAAGGGCATTGCTAATGGTG
Source organism: Hymenoscyphus scutula (assembly GCA_001399465.1). Taxonomy (NCBI): domain Eukaryota; kingdom Fungi; phylum Ascomycota; class Leotiomycetes; order Helotiales; family Helotiaceae; genus Hymenoscyphus; species Hymenoscyphus scutula. The sequence continues at coordinate 26,217 of LKTO01000319.1, read as the reverse complement.
TTTGCTTGATAGAAACGATGTATCCATACCGACGACGAATCTCTCTCAGCTGTATCAACTCCTCAGTTTAGGGGGAATAACTCCACCCATCAATTCCACCCAATCAATTACTCGCCACCTCTCGCACAATCAGCGCAGGCCCAACCTACCCGGGAAGAAGTCCAACCCGTTGGTTTTCCGCCGAGGGGCTTATCGCAAGCTTCTCAAACAGGAGGAGATAGAGATGTCAATGGCGGATCTCCAGCCCGAGTTGCACCATTGGATTGGAATTCGCAGCTGGTGGAACGCGCACCAGGTGCTATTCCAATCCCTCCACAAGCTGAGAGGATGCCTGCCCGTTTTGTAGGAGATCTCAACCCCGAAGCGGTATTCCTCGATCGCGACTCAGCGGGGCCGGCAACCACTCGCCATGATATTGGTATTTGGTTGGAGCAACGTAATGGCGATACAACCGGTGGGGAAAAATCCTCTATAAATCCAGGTGGTCCTTCGGATGGGCGTCATAATGCAAGTGCTTCCAGCCTCAAGGAGCCTGTTTCTATCGTCCTCACCCCAGATGATGAAGCAGCTTTAATCGACATCTACTTTCTTCGTGTAAATATTGTCCTACCTATACTCGTCGAAGCAGAATTTCGTGAGGAGTTGCACCATTCACGCGTACCGAAACCACTCCTCCAAGCAATTCTTTTGACAGCTGCAAAGGACTCACGTGCGAAACTTCATCTACGGATCCTCAATCCATCTCGTGTACTCTGCACGCGGGACTTTTCCAAGATGCTGTATAGTTCCATTGTCGGAGATTTGAGAAATAATCCTCGACATGACAAACTGAGTCTGATTCGTATTCTCACTCTAATATCCCTCCATAGCGAGGGCCCCGATGGTGCCGAAGACGCTTCCATGCATCTTGCTCAAGCAATTCATCATTCCCATACCATTGGACTGCAAATAACACGAGGGCCTTCTTCCAGCAGTGATGTCTCCAGGACAAAGTTGTTTTGGTGTATTTGGACCTTGGACAGACTCAACGCTTCTGCCAATGGCAGACCGGTCATAATATTCGACCAGGACATCAGCGTTCCGGATTTCACATCAGACGTCGAGATTGACGCTGACAAACCATTCAAAATCTGGCTAAGAGTGGCAAGATTGTTGAATGAAGTTATTGCTCTTTATCGTCCATCCGCGCCGGCATATTCGACTGGGTGGGAACATACGTTTCCGGGGTTCGAAGATATCGTCACTGAATTCGAGGCCTGGTCAATGGATTCTACTACACTTCTCACTCTCCATTTATTCTACCTCGCAGTTGCCATGGTATCTTCGAGATCCCGACCGAACCATCAGGCTACCCCAGAAACTGCTTCTTCACTCAGGCAAAGTTACTCCGCGTCGCAAGTCACGACCCTCATATGCGGAACCAAGAACCCAGATGTCCTACCTCTACCAGTCGTTCCATATGGAATCTCACTCGCGCTCTCCGTTGCATACAAGAAAGTGCGCAACAGTCGTGTAAAACACATCTCAACACAAGGAAAGGCCGAATTCGAGACATGCCAAAGAACGCTTGAGAATTTTCGGGAGACTTGGTGGTCTGCTGATTTAATGGCTACCCTGTCTCGCACTGTTCTGTTATCCATGGATCCTCAACCTTCCTTGAGGAGGATCCGGACGAATTTCGATGTCACGGATCATTCTTCTTTTGGCCTTGCTGATGACCCATTGGAGAATATTGATCAGATCTTTGGGAGTTACTTGGATCCTAATTTTTCTCTTAATTATGAAGATCTTTTCAAGATTGATAATATGGAACAGTTTGGTGTAGATCCTGGACCAATAATTTGACTGCGTATCTCCTGGGTAGCCCTGATAAGGGAGGGTGGTAGGGGGCCTTTGGTACGATCGAGGGATGTTCTTCGAAACTTTTCGAACATTTGAGCCGGGTCGGGGCCTCACAAGCACAGAACATGGCCCGAATTGTTCAATGTCATTTATATCATTAAATTACACAAAGCGGTCGCCGTTGTGTTCTCAAACGTCATCTATATGAACGACCTGTCCACTCGCATCAATATCCACTTTCGTCTTCTTCGTACTCTCCTTTCGTGGGTTATCGGCATCAAAAATACTACTCATCTCCTCCAGCGTCTTTCCGGCCGTCTCCACGAAAAAGAAGTATACAATGGCAAGTTCAACGCATAGCCAGCCAATATATACGATATATAGTTTCCATCCGATCTTTTCGATGCCGACGGAAATACCATATGTGTTTACAACCACTGAGCATCGGGTTAGTCGAAGCAACAAACATCAGGGAAGGAAGTTGTTTGACTTACTAGCAACATTGAGAAAGAGGAAATTCAACCCAGAGCCCTTCGCACGCATGCGGTTCTCCAAACATTCGACAGCGTAGAGAGTTTGCAAAGGAGTAAAACCCCAGGAGAAGACAATACCGAAGAGGTAGATGGAAACGATCACTCCATACGACAGGGACGGTGTCTTCTCTGCAGAAGCAGTAAACGCTGTGAGCATGATATAACATGCACAAGCTCCCATCAAGCCAACTAACATCATGAATCTTCTTCCTAGTCTATCGAGGAGGGTGGCACCGTATATGGCGCTGATCATGGAGAAGATGGGGTTGATGGCGTTGAGGAGGAGTTGCTTGTTCTTGTCGGTGATTCCGGCGTTCTTGATCATTTCGGGCATGAAGTATGTGACGACGTCTGAATAAGGATGCCGGAGTCAGTATTGTCACTTCTAGAAGTATGTTTGAGGAGAAAATGATATGTCGTGGGGAGGAAAACGGGTTTCTATCCCCCTGAAACAAACCGAGAGGGGGAAGAAGAACTTGGAGAATACTCACTGTTTCCGGACCATTGACCGAAGAAGGCCATGCCGATGACCATACACAGACGGTAGCGGGCACCTTTGGTGTTGGCGAGCTCACGGAAATCCCACCATGGGTTGTCGTTCCTGGCTGCGTTCATTTGGTCGACGATTTCGTGGTATTCCTGTATGAGGTCAGTCGGGTAACAGAAAGACTCGAGGAAGAACTCCACTCACAAGTTGGACAATTGGAGAATTCTCATCTCCATCCCCGTGATACTTTCCGAGGATTGCTAGTGCTTCTTCTCGGCGGTCTTTGGCAATTAGCCATCTTGGTGATTCGGGGAAGAACAAAATCTAAAGGACATCAGTATGTGATAGGTTTACCAAATGTTGGTATTGCGATAGTTATGGGGGGACTCACTAGAACCATGACAATTGAGGGCATTCCACATTGCACTATGGTTGGGATTCTCCAAGCCCATGAAGTAGTGAGGTTCCTATGTCAAAGTCAGCCATTTCGTTCAGCGAGCCTATTGGTACGAGATTATCTGGGAGCCACTGAATTTTCTAAACCACTTCGCACAGGACGAGATACAGTACTAGTTGGCCTCGAAAATTCCGTATATTCCCAGATCACTCGTATAATGGGGATTCGGATATATACGTACTTATTCGATCCATAAGTCGTCCAACCCGCAATGATATTCCCCAACCACCAAAAGTTATTATACATCCCAGCCATAGTCCCACGGTACGCCGGATGGGCCAACTCGACCGTATAAGCTGGACCCGCGGCAGAAGCCAGCGCGGCTCCAAATCCAAGTATAAAGCGACCTCCCATAAATTGTCCCTTTGCATTCGCAGTTGCTTGCACCGCCGTGCCGACCAGAACGATAAAACAGCCTACGAAAATGCAGACTCGTCGTCCGTAGCCGTCTGCGAGGAACCCGCAGAAGGGGAAGGCGGCGATTTGTCCGAGGTTGTAGATGATGAAGACGAGGCCGGTGGAGGAACCGGCGCCGCTGAGACCCATGGTTTCTTGGTAGGGGGTCATGGCGTTGATTGCTCCCATGAGGGAAGAATCTTGAAGTGTGTGTTAGCAGTATATCGTCTTGTGGAGCTCTTCATTCCACGTACCAAAACCATTGAGCGTTGAGACTAGATATCCAACCGACATGATGGCATATAATTTCAACATATTCTTCGACAACAATGAGGGCTTCTGGGCAGCCATCGCTGCCGCGAGTGCGACGGAGGCTGCTTGCACTTGAACGACATCTCCATCGATATGCTTAAGATCCTCCTCATGATCTACGACCTCGGCTTTCGTGTTGGACATGATGAATTCTAGTATCGGATCGGAAGTAATTCGAACGCTCGCGCTGGCCCTTGAAATTGTGGGAATTTCCCAGTCTTTATACATGCCATCACTTCTGGGTCTCTTGAGCCAAGATGTAACCAACCCAACCCCTCGGTGTCCACCCCGATGTCAATAGATGGGGGGAAGGGGAGGGGGCGGACGAGAACTATCCTTCACCCCATCTTTTCTCCATCTTTCTCACCCACATGCGTTCACGCGGTCTTGGGGGAAAGGGTGTTTAAGTTTCGTCTCCACATCCACGCGAATTTTAGACTACTCGTAGTGGGGGTTCAGGAGCTGGCAGAGGTACCGCGGTCGAATGAGAGGGTGGAGTTCGTCGGCTTTGGGGTCTTCTTCGGGCTTGGGGGTGAGGGAGGAGGATACAGGGAGTTCAGGGTCTGGATGGATGTGGATTTTGAATTCTTGAATTGGGTTTATGAATTGATGATATGACTCGGGAATGTTACACGTGGGTAGGAATTTGAGTCGATAAACTTGGAGTACCTACCGCTTCGTAGCTGAAGATTTTCTGAGAGGGACCCAACCCAACCCAACCCAACCCCGTATTTGGGAACTCCTCGGTACGACCCATTGAAAGGAGAGGCCGCGGCTTAGAGAGCTTGTGATATTCCAGGTTCTTTGGGGGTGGATAAAGTCTTTTCCTTGGTACGTTCCTCGGTACTCGTATGTCAAGTTGAAATTCCTCCCTCGCTTTTCACTTTTTTCCCTTTCTCTCTCTGTTTTATTTGTTGCAATTCGACATGAGCAGGTGGCTTAATGAAGCTTTTTTCTCCGCCAGCCACCAAGAAAGAATGCTGAACGCCACCAGATCTTGGAGGGGTGGGAGAGTTTTTCTCTTCTTCCTTTCTTTTGTGTCGTTCTCATTCCAGGCGGTGTGGTTTTTCTTCCCCGATATCCCCAGGGTGCGGGGGAGATTGCGGGGCGGATGGCGAGTCAGGTTTTTGATTTTTTGGGCTGGGGTATTGGATGGTGGAGGTGGAGCTAAGCTTGTTTTGGGGTTTTTTTTCATGGATTTTCGAGTTTTGAAGAGGTTTGGTTTGATGGAGATGGGGAGGAGACCAATGGGTTTTAGTTGCGAGATTAGGGGGGAGATTCTAATGAGGGGATTCCTTGGTTGTGTTCGACAGTTGTGCTTAGGTTTGACAAGGATCGGATGAGGCTCTGTCAACGACTTCTGTGGAGGATTCTCGGATACAAGTCGGTACTCACTTGCACTAAAGTAAACATCTGAGGCATTCTCTAGATGCCGCCCCTGTTCACGATTCTCTTGAGGAATTCAGAGGTTCTTAAACATTTCCAATATTGTACTTGTAAGTCCATACCTACAACGAGGCGGAGGAGGAAGAAGAAGAAGAAGAAGAAGGGAAAACAAGCCTTTTAAACCAGTACAGCTCAAACACTAAACATCGCCCTCGGGGAAGCCGGGGGAAGCTAAACTCTCGGCTATCGACTCTGTCATTTCTTCCGTAGTTCGACAATATCCACGATCATTGCTTTGAATTTGCCATGGCATCGGGCTTTCCCCAGTGTACCCGACGTTATGGTTATGTTCAAAGACATGCTTGGATATTGCAGCGGGATTTGTTTATGGTTTACTAGTTTAGAGGTTGATGTATCGGAGTGGGGGCTTACAAATGATGTTTTTAAGATGTTCTACGTTTTGGTAGTTTATTGTTGCACTTCAAATTCTTGTTTGATGTATCAGTTGTTGTTGAATCTTTCAAGCGAGGGGGAAAAGGCAATTAGTTGAGGTATCTTGGCGCTCCTTTGGTAAGTCCCATGCGAGAATTGACTTCTCAACTCGGTTAACTTTCTCAGGTAAGTCAAGTAAGTACTTCTAAGACTAAATCTTGATTGTAAGCTAGTAATCAGTTTCCCAAGTTTTCTATGGAAGTTGAGCGGAATTCCAATTATTCAGGTAAGATATCCTTCACTCTGCAATATCCAATTCTCAATTCCTTCGCTTGCACTCGCTTCATCTCAACCCGTCAACCCTAGCCATCCTTTCCTTCCCTATAGTTTTCCATGTCCTGACTAAACTTTACTAGCCGCAGTAGCAGTTGGTCTACATTAAAGTCAGCACATCAAAAACCCCCTCCCTTCTCCCCTCCCTACAAACAAAAAAAAACAGGAGAAACTCACGTCGCCGGCGCAACCCCTACAGTAACAGTCGCCGTCCCATTACTATCCTGCCCCTCCACAGCCACAACCATATAATTATGATTCCCCAACTTCAACCCAGCCGCCTTCCACGCCGCGAAATGATTCCCCGTCGTCACGGTCCCCCCAACCAACTTGGAGGTGCGGATGGACCAGAATTGCGGGAAGGTGGCTGTTCCTTGGATGGAGGGCTTGTTGACTCGCATCTTGGTCATGATTTCGTAGGTTCCGCCGTCGGAGGTGAGATTCCCTTTCATTTGGGCTTCGGTGCTGTCCGAGGGTTTGTGGGTGCCGTAGGATTCGACGATGTAGTATTCTACTAGGGGGTTTGTTGTCTGTGGTTGGGAGGGTGGTTAGTGTGTTTTTTTGGGTGAGGGTGAGGGTTATGTGTGTCTTGGGGTGGTTGTAACTCTTGAATTGATGGGATGCAGAAGAAAAGGACTTACCCAGCCGTATATTGTCAAATACGCGTTTCCGTTTGGTGAGAAGGTGCCACTATAAGTCACCGCTCTGTATAGGGAATCTTGTCAGTTTCTCAGAGTCTCCATCCTCTGATTTTGATTTTAGAAAAGAAGAGGTTCATTTACATACCGAGAGCCACCAGGATTCCAGCCCTTCCCACAGACAAAATTCCCTTTATTTCCTGACCAAGTGACGCTAAACAATCCTCCAGCTCCATTAGTATACTTAGCCTTTGCCGACCCATCACTCCAATTTGTAGAGTAATAATTTTGTCCCAAAACTGCTGCCACAAAATACACAAACACGACGAGGGAGGAGAAGAAAATCATGATTACAGATTAAAATAATTTTCATCGATTAACAATTCTACATTACACGGAACATCTTATGATATAGTAATAACACGATCTTTCCCTTTCCTTCCCCACAATCTGCAAGACCAGGGATCAATATTAAATCTGGGGAAAATACCTGACCCACATGACAACCACTCTCTATCTTCCCAACGCCAAGGTTCGCATTGCACCTGCGTGATCTTGCTTCTGAAGTTTGGGGGGATGTGGGGTAGTAGGTTTGTTTGCGTGGAGTGGTTGAAGGTGAGGTTATTTGCCTCTCGGCGTGCTTGGCTAATATAAATGGGCGTTTTTGCCTGGGGGTAATTGGGGGGGTTTGGAGGGAGATAATGATTTCTTTGTGGATTTTGGGGGAGTTGATATGGGTGTTCGGCATTTGATATTTTGCTGTTGCCTAGATAAGTGTGTTCGTAGATGGACACATGTTAGGAGGGGAATGAGAGGTTTCTTAAAATGTGGTCACGTGGATTGCCCCCCTTTGAAAGGGGGAAGCGATCGGAACAGGAAAAGTTAGTGAGTCTATAAAGGTATAATTAATGGAAGTAAAATTTTAAAAGAGAGCAAGGAAGGAGAGTGAAGAAGAGAAGAGAAAAAGAAAATTTATGCGAGCGTGGGGTTTTTTTTTTTGAAAGGTTCACGTGAAGTGGAAGACGAAAAGGAATACAAGTTCACAAATCAAGGCCCACGGGGCGAAAACAAAAATGGGGAGAAAGATAGTCAAATATTAGAAATGTCACGACCTCCAGGTTCGTCAACAGTTTCCTCCTTCTTCACCTCCATCTTCCTCTTCATCTTCGGTTCCCTCTTAACCTCCTCTTCAAGATCCACCATCTCAATCCCCCCCGTCTCCCCCTTCTCAACATCCACCTCGTCCCCTCCACAGCACCCCCCACAGCAAAGTGTCCAACTACCCGTAAAAGGAAAACAGCAAAAGAACCATGCAGTCCAGCAAAGCAAACCACAAAAACTCTCTCTCTTCTTCTCCTTCTCAGCTTTCATCTCCTCCTCATGCTCCTTGATCTGCTGCTTCAAGTTTCGTCCCTCGCAGTAGTCGCATTCTCTGCCCTTCCTAATGACGGAAGATCGGAAGTCCGGACATTGACTTTGATTGCCTTCCCAGACGGCCCGGCAGGTGTCCACGAACTTTAGAGAAGAAGTGTGGTTGCAGTCGTAGAGGTCGGTGGTGGCGTAACACATTTTGTTTTTTTAGTTGGGGTGTGGAAAAACTGATGTGGTTGTGGTTTTGTATTAATGAACGAGGCGGAAGAAAGTTACTCGAAAGTAATCTGGGAGTAGGATTTGAGCTGGGGAATTGGAACGCATATCTAGAGGGGCTTTAGCATTGTTTTGCAGATTTTTCGTTTTCTGGACTCAAGGATGAATAAAGGGAGGTGCTCTTTCGAAACATAAACAAGAGCTTGGGTCATAAAGGAGACGAACAAGGGATTGTAAGGTTCTTTGTGCTTTCGGAGTTGAGCTCGCATTGTGCCTTGTGAAAGACAATACCTCAGTCTGATATGACGAGCGGAAAACAGAAATAACAATGATCCTCGCTTATGCGAGACCATCCTCTCTAACAAAATTGAGACACTGCTCTTCCAGCCCGTAAACAAAGCCAAAACCACATCTACAAATACCCACCTCTTCACACCCACTCCCGGTATTCCTTAGCTCCCTTGCTCGTACAATCAAGATGTGCACCTCCTCATCCACCCTCTACCAGTGCAAGCACGCCTACACCGACACCTCCTCCATAACCCCCTGCGACCCCGGCTACCTCGGCCTCGAGACGGAATGTCACAACTACACTTCCAAAATCACAAATTCCGATGAACGCTGCGCCACATGTACCGAACGCGCTCTCTATGTAAAACGTGCTTTGGAAAAGGAGGATATGGTTGCTAAGGCCCAAACTCGCCGGAGAGAGGAGAAGGAACAGGAGAGGAAGGAAAAGGAGAGAGAGGAGAAGGAGATAGAGGAGCAGGAGTGCCAGAGAGAGGAGAGCGAGGAAGGGGTTTGTGCCTCTTCTTCGTTCTTGTGCACTTGGTGCTGGTGCTGTTGTTTCGAGGATTGTTACGGTGAGGAAGCGACTGCGAATTAGAAGCGATTTCGTTGAATTTTGGGGAAATGTTGTGGGAAGTGACGAGTTCATTCATTCCCTTAGGTGCGGTGCCCTTAGATGACTTAAATCTGATCTCCTATTTCTTCCGACCGATTTGTTTTGCTATTTCGCGGCTTGTTCAAGTCCTTTTTCCCTTAGGTTTCTTCTGAAATTCAACCACCCCTTTTCGAGACAAACACCAGGCGTGTTTCGTTGACCCCAAACCCCAAATTAAAATCCCGTACAGCTTCATTTTTCGTCTTTCTTACTTTGACTTGTATTCCTAAACTTTTTTCGTCTTTCTTAATTTGACTTGTATTCCTAAACTTCTTATACGTACGTACATGCTTTCCCGGTTTCTTTTTTTATCTCAATCTGATAAGCCCAAACAATGTAGGTAGGGGAATTTCAACACGAGAGAGGGGAGATAGGGAAGAAAATTTGTATACTTCTATCTCTTCCCTCTTCTCATCCCCCTTCCTAACTTCACTTTGTTATTTAATTAAAAACGATACTAAGGATCCGATGAAACAATGTAGGGCCAGCAGTGTAGATATAGCAATGTAAATACGGCATTGTAGATACAGCAGTGTTGTTCCAGTGGTGAACATAGGAGCGACATTAACAATATAGGCAGGCATATCCCACACCTGCTCTCTCATGAACAGTCTCTCAGGTACACTTCCATTCGCAAATCCAGGCTCACCACTGGCAGAGATAAACTAGTCAATCAGACCTGAGAGTAGGAAACCAGTTATCACGTGTACCGTGAGTGTGCAGGAGAGGTTCGTGTGAGAAACTCTAAACTATGAAAAAGTTAAAAACAACGAATACGACACTCGTCTCTCCAAACAAACATATTATCAAGGGGGGTATCATAAAGAGAGAGAGAGAGAGAGAGAGAGGAAAGAAGAACTCTTCCTCACTCCACAACCTCAGCCTCGACCCTCCAATCAACCTTAAGTCCCTTAAAAATCTTCTCAAAAATCCCCTCCACCTCCCCAGGAGAAACACCAGCACTAGCTTCAGGCTGTAATTTAATCTTCAAGCGTATCCCAACCTTATGCCCCTTCTTCCCAAGTCCATGAGCAATAACAGGTTCCAAGGATATGTGACTCGCAATAACATCCGTACTAGTAGGCATCGCAGGCATAACAACAGCCAATAATCGCGCAATAGCACCAACATATCGACACCAAAAACTCAATTCGTGACCAATTAAGGATTGGAGACTTTCAGCAAGAGCCCTGTCCTTAGGACCTAGGTCCGATCCCCATCTTGAACATAAAGTAAGAGCAATAACGGCTCGTAATTCATGGGTCAATCCAGGGAAACCTGCTAGGGAGCCAGAGATGGGGTCGTGGAGGGCTTTGGCCGAGTTCGCGCTGTCTCGGTCGCCCATTTCTTGCCATGTGGAATGGGATAGGTATCTGAGAATCTCGTGGGAAAACACTGATGGGTAGTCTTTTGGTAGACCGGAGACTATGGCTGATGCGATGGCATCAGTCAGGCCATTACTATTTCCAGGGAGGAGAGAGAGTGGGTTTGTCTCTCGTAACTCTGGGGGTAGCTTCATGTATAAAACTCCTTCGCGATTACCGCCACTGCAAAACACGACTTGCTTGATCTTTGGTACGGCATGGACAAGTGCTTCAACAACTGTAGCGATGGCAGGAAATTGTTCTCTTCGGCGCTTGGAGAGGCCGTATATCTTGCCTTCCTCGGCCCTGTTAACGTGTAGCATCTCTCGCCACTTGACGAAACGATCCCCGGATGTTGTATATCCCCCGATTGCAGGAATTGGATATTGCGATTTCTCGGTATGCATGAGCATACTTCCATAGCCTCGGAATCCTCCACCGCAAAAGTAGATGGTGATTCCATCAGCATGTTCCGCCTGCTCCTTCAGCTTCGGGAATCGATCGGTCAAGGCCTCGAAGGTTTCTTTCATTGTGGAACGCAACTCCTTCTTTGCCGCGTGGCCTTCATCTTGACTCGATAGCGCGGCAGACAACTTTGCAGCACCGAATGGCATACTCGTGGCAGCCTCCGCAGCGAGAATATCGTACTTGACATCCGCCGTTGAATTGACATAAGTCATCTGGACACTACCACCCCCAAGATCCATAAAGAGCCCATCAACGTGATGAAAGCCACTCCTGGCACCCATTGCGCCGAAGAGGCTCTCCATGCTAGGACTCAAGATATCAACTGCCAACCCGCTTGCTTCCTTGATAGCTCCTAGCATCTCGTCGCGATTCTTGGCCGTACGCATGGCTTCCGTTGCGAATACACTGATATTCGTCTTCTGCACGCTGTAGCCATCGCATATCTTCCTGAATCTTGCCAAAGTTTGGGCGACCTTGTAGATTGTCTCTGCGGAGAAGTGGAAGGCTTGCGCATTCGGTTTCGACTCGTGGAGGGCATCGTAGAGGGAGATACCGGCGCGCTCTCGATATATGCAATTCAGGGCTCGACTCGTGGGTGGCGCGAGATCGGATATGGAAAATCGTATGCCATTGCTACACCGTAGGCGTCGTCAGCAAGGGATCGCCTTGGGCTATGGGTGTGTTTCTGACCTTCCCATATCGACGAGACCGTGTAGAGACGATTCCGGCTCGAAAGGAGACATCTTGGTAGCAAAATTGCTAATGGTGATTATTTCACCCATTTTCTCCGACATATTTGGTGGAATTGAGGGGATTCGGAGGAGGTTTTTCGTGGAGGTGCATTTTGAGGAGAAAACTGGGGGAGAGTTGGAAGCAAAGCTGGTGACGTGTGAGGGGTCATTTTACCTGCCCCCAGACTCCTTCTCCCATAGCAGGCAATAACCTACAACAACAACAGAATTTCGCCAAACAGAGCATGTCAATGGCCAACACTTCCCATTTCCCTCTAGAGGTTTCATCGCCGACAAGTAACCCAGAGTCTACTCGCCCGGTCTTGCCTATAATATCTCGAATCATGACCGTCTCAAGTTATACACTCCTTGGAGGATATATTTGCAGCAGTTGAATTCTGGTATTTGTAGAAATATACAACGAAAGACGAGGACAAATATACAAGACAATGCCATCAGGAAATCTCCAACTATGTACACCATATCCACGATATCCACTATCTTCCACCCAACCCACTCCGTCATTACCTCTCAAACACCCTCTATGTCAATGTTGGTGCGGTCCAAGAGATATAATCGGCGGCCTTGACACTGGTCTGGTCACTCTTGTCGACACCGGCGGTGTTATCGCTCTTTCCGAGGAGGAATTTGTTGATGAAAGCAGTCAACTCGGGTTGTTGCGATGAAGGGAATTGGCAATGGTTGTGGCCAGGTGTCTCGGAGAATCCAAAGTTGTCGGAGGCTCCCAAAGCCTTGTAAATCAACGCAGCAACTCGCATGCAACCAGTGGTGGAAACGGGACCAAGCCAGTCGATGTTGTTCTCGATAGACAAAAATCCACGGGGTGCAATCAAGCCAGCAAGCTCGTGGTGGTCAATACCGAGACCATTGACGTTGCTCTTGGCCCAGGTGTCGAAGTTCTTGGAGAACCAAGCATTTTCGCCAACAATTTCCGAGGCGGTTTGAATGTTCTTTCCCGCAGCCTTTTGGGAGTCGGAGATTCTCCAACAAGCAGCTCCTCCGGATCCAGACTCTTGAGGAAGGGTGAGAGCAACACGCTCATCGAGAGCTCCGGCAACCATTGCACCCTTTCCATTGCGAGAGCAACCAGTGACACCAATCTTGGTAACATCAATCTTCTTGGCTGTGTCCGCCTCAATCACGTCAATGATACGGCTAACACCCCATGCCCATGCGGTCATGGCTCCAGCATTGTGCGAGCTGCCGTAAAGATCATAGAATTTGCCCTTTCCACGACTGCCAGTATTTTGTTGCGCTGCGATGTCATCGTTGTTGAAAGTGATGGTTGCAACACCTGCTGGTACGGGCAAACTGGCTCCTCCAAAAGCGATTATGGCTGGAACTGGGCCAGACGCACCGCTGGGCATCTTGACGGAGGCAGAGAATGAAATAGACTTGCCACCCTGCGATGCTGTGACGGAGATGGACGAGGAGGAAACTGATCCGGTCACGGTTGGCTTGTCAGGCTTGTCACCAAGTTCGTACTTGTAGAACATTTGCAGAATCTCAAGTCTTCGGCACGTCCATTGAGCCTTGGTTGTAACTTTCTCGCCGGAAGCAGTGGTAAATGGGTCTGGTAATTTGGCACTGCTGGTAGCCGTGTATCCAGCTGGGAGACCTGCGCATGCTGCTTGACGCTTCTCGACAAAGGGCTCAACATATGGCGAAGGAGCGGCAAGGAGAGGTGTTGCGAGCAACAGGGCGGATGCAAAAGCGTACTTCATGATGAACAACTTGGAGACTGTAGAAGACGGAGGATATGTTGTTCCTTCCTTTTTTCGCACCAGGCAAATACCTCTTATATACGCCTCATCAACACACTGACGCCTATTAGGATATGGGCAAAATTCAATTTAGGCCCCACACGAATCACTATATCAAACCTAGACTTTCACTATAGCCTCATATCTCTTTTACTTTCGGTGGCAAGTTTTCAGAGACAGAGGTTACAATATTTCTTGGGACAATCTAAACGCAAGATAAATGAGGCCTCCATCAACCATTCTTGGGGGATGGAGCCCAATCATTATCGAGATCATGAATTTCGCGTTCTTGGGTCCATTGGCTGGTTTACAAACGTTTCACCTGCTTTCTTGTGTCGTTTATTTACAAAATCTCGTTCATCTCACGAGGCACTTGGATCAGCAATTGCCGCCCAAGCCAAGGATCCATCATCATTCGAGATGCTCTTAGCGTTCCCCGCATTTCTTATTAGAACCCCATACATGTTGGCACATGCGTGGCACAAAATAGGTCAGACAAAAATTCTATTTATCCATTCTCGAATTATAAAGGCTTGGCCACCGCCCAGTCTTTCCCCATACTGATGATCGCTGGGTTGCAAACGCGACCGGGAGAAACGTTTACCCTTTCAAGCCGGCCCAGTCAATCTATCATGACGGCTAAATGTGCATTTGAATCCCAGCCTCATCTCTCTTTTTGGGAACCTGCGAATCGGGATGGGGAATAGGGTGTGTTTTATGACACTTCCGAGATCGAGTTTTGATCTCATCCGGTGAAGCGGCTGTCTACTTTTGATCTCCCCACATTCTTGTCAGATGGTCTCTCAGCCACAGGGTGGCAAGAAATAATTTTCCATCAATGAATTTCTGTTTTCGATATTGTTCTCTGTCATAACGACATCGAGATAACGTTTGTATAACTTGTTGATGGAGAGGGCTTGGTGCCTAGTTGCCCCACAGTCTTGATATGTTACTCGACTGCACCCCGCATATGCTGAATTACTGAATTTTATCTGATGGGTGTTACCAAAACCATCAAACCATCGAGGCTCAAAGATGTAGCTTGATTTAGAAGAACACCCACATGGAAGCTCATGATTTCTCTCTATCTTAAAAGGGCTGTGAAATCTCTCCATTCAACGATACGTTCTCAAGATATCAGTCTCTGGAATGACTCGTGTTGTAGCGGGGGACGTTCTAGAGTAGCCAAATTGAGACTCCGAGTTTTGCTGTCGTTCTCGAGGGGTTTATTCGGCAATATGTCCAAAGCCAAGCAGAAAAATATACACGAACAAGCGCTCGCTCGCCACATACCTCCTAAGCCCATGAGCAAGTAACAAATTCAGATAAAAATAGTCTGAGTCTGCACCTCATATATATCATAAGCAATCCCCGTATCCATAGCCTTGCACGCTCCGAGAAATACCACCTTGGTCGCAGGACCCGTACTCGTTCTCGGCCCGTCAACCTTGATTTGATGGCACGAGGAATAGAATTGCGCGCCTGGGTAGGAGTACGCGGCGTGGAGAGCGATGATCTCGTGGCGCATGAGGTAGATACCTTGGAGACGGTTGCTAAACAGGAGGGCATGGTATGGGTGTATTAGTAGCTAGTTTTGGCTTTGGTCATAGGTTAGCATCCTAGACCTCTGTTGTTCCTGTTCGGCATGCTTTTGCGAGGTTGGACTAGATTGCGCTGGTTTATTGAGTCAGTTAAGGTATGGATCGTTTTTCTTGCACTTGTCATGAGGAATTTTGGGAAGGGGACTTTTGAAGGAATTTTATGTTTCTTTTATTCCGATGGTGGGATATATTTATGATAACCTATCGATCCTTTTCTTGACAATGGGTTTGCTGGTGGCACGGTGGTTCAAGGCTGGTGTTTGCGCTTGAGCTTCTTGATGGGCCGGTTGTAAATCGATGGAACAGATGGAGTGCGTTCCAAGTCCCTGCGCCAGCTTTCAGATCGAGAAAGCAATGGCGAATTCGAGTTTCCATCCTCCTCCTCCGACTCAGCAACCTCTTCCTCGGCAAGCCACTCCTCACTGCAAGAAAGCCACGATAAAACTTTTTAGAGGACTTCCACTTCGCGTTGTTTCCTTCCATATAGTCGACGTCCAGAAAGTAATGCCGAATCAACTTTCTCTCCAATGTCCATTACTTCGAGCGGTTTGTGGTCCAAGTAGTTGTTCCTGCCGTGCGACCTTTCCCTTTCCAAAAGTTCCCTTTTCTCATTTCTTAATTCTTCCCTGATGGCTTCTTGGAATTCCTTTCTCATCCTTCGAATGTCGGCCGGTATTCCTTGCAGCCTCTCCTCCTCCTTCGCGGATTTTTGCTTCACGTCTTTTGTATGTTCCTCTTCTTTGAATTGAGCTTCCCCCACTGTTCTCCCGACCCATACTCGTACTGGAATGGGGGAGGGTCCAAACCGTCCTTGTGTGGGCAGAGGGATGAATAATGTTCGCCCATGCAATATATACATGGTCGGTAGAGTAGACCAACCATCGGGAAAGGTTGGGTTATAGGGGGGGGGATTGTCGAATTGTTTGTAAGGCGATGTGGCAGGTTTGTGTTACCGGTGGTATGTAGATCGCGTTTATCCCAGGATTGGTTGTTGTAATGGGCACTTCAAGGGTTGGTGATAAGACTGGGATTTTCTCTCGGCGCCAATTATCCTTTTTAGTGATGTGAGTTCTGGGTTTGGAATTCGCGTGGGATATCTGGAAACCTCTTAGGATTCGAGAAGTGTTTGGCATTATCGGGAAGGGACTAGCGTCTTCAGAATTGATTCTCGTTGATGGTCGGTTCGGTGAGTGAGTATGTGTTACCATGATAGAACGTCAAAGAATTGGTGAAAGCGATACTGTTTTCAGGGGATGATTCACAGTCCAAGCATATAAGTCCCTGTTCTTGCAAAACAGAACCTGACCCTCATTTCTACAACCACCAACCACGAAAACAAACTCTTCAAGCGAAATTTTCAACGGTAGCTTTCAACTCCAGCGCCCACTTGAGAGAAGAGAGTAACGACCCCATAAAATGTGTCATCTCGTGCACAAGATCTACACTTGCGGCCATGAAATAGTGACACCGTCAACTTGCGAAGATGGAATGATGAATAACAACATACACAATTATCCCCGAAAATGTGTGCGTTTTGACCCGCAACCTGAGGAGAAGTATATGGAGGAGTCGTGCCCTCGAATTGGTTGTGTTTGGAAGGGAAGAATAAGCTATTCCAAGAATCTGGGACAAAGTGTTTTGGAAGGGGCACTGGCCCTAATGCGAGATTGATCGTGGATCTGAGAGCGCTATGGTCCGAAGGATTATTTTTCAAACAAAGAAATGATGAATTAGCATAATCAGGTTGTCTTACTGTCTTCTCCATGTGTTTTGGTTTTGGACAACAGAGTAGTTGATTTACACAAAGAAATGTAGACATACCAAAACAACTCCCTCAGAGTAAGATAATGTCATTGTTTTTCTTCATAGTTGTCTCGGAATCTCCATTTCAGAATTTTGCAACATCCTAGGAACCAGAGATCTTGGATTTTTGAAACAAATTCCAAGTTCCAGATTCTGCTGACGTAGTAGGACTATAACTAACCCCGGTACCAACCTAGGTAAACTATCCAGCATGTGTCAAATTCGTTACATCAACCACGCATGCAAGTGTGGTTACGCTGTTACTTTGAAAGTAGATCGTTGTCCAGGGGTCTCTGAATTCAGTTGGCGATCCTGCCCTTACAAAGTGACATCGAATGAGGAATCTGATTCTTTCTGCCCCATTTGTAGGAAGGAGCAGAAGAGACTGCTAAGGGATGCTGAGCGGAGGAGAAAGGCCAGGGAAGAAGCTGAGGCGCAAGCGAGTAGTAAAGGGTGGTTTGGGTTGTTTGTTGGGATATGTTTCCCTTTCTTCCCTTGTTGAAAGGATTATTCGTAATATGTTTGTTTCCCTTTCTTCCCTTGCTGAAAGGATTATTCGTAATAATAATTTTCTGTGAAATATTTAAGTTGTTGAGAGATTGAAGCTTTCCAGGTTGGTTTTGTGAATTGGAGCTGCGACTTCGCGTTTAATATTGTCGCCAATGAAATGGATGTGATAGATATATTCCTTGACAATTCCTGTGTTCCGATTTTGAGATCCAATGATTCGAGTGTTGGACGGTAGAACGGATGACTACTTGGACTTGAGAACGATTAGTACGTGACAGGAATGCGAATCACGCTTGTCTTAATCAGGTTAGTTTCTTGGTAACGACTGCATCTATCCTCTCGCTCTCTTACCCTCACTACCCTCCATATATAAAACCATAACTCCTCTTGGATTCTTAAGTTTCGTCGAATGACAATATCTTTTCGAAACGCATATTTCCGTCACACATATAGGAATGGTTTGATGCAATCGCGTGTAGTTCACGTGCTGTGTGCTTCTTCCGGCCATAAGGAAAAGAGCGACCGGTTTCCGGAGTTTATTTTTCTGCCCCTCTTCCTCGATTGAATTCAGCGAAAAGACTGCCGGAGATAAGGCATTGAGAGGCACGCTCGAAGCACGTAAGGTGTTTCGTATTACCATCCTTCTTCAAAATAACAGCAAGTCCGTCTTATTCGGTCTATTCCTTTAATTCTCCTTTTGTTTTTGTATTACGGTGCTCCGAATCCCCGCAGTACATGGAAATCGATATGTTACCCGAGACCATCGCAGGAGCCCCAACCCAACGAAAGAGGCGACGCCCAGCGCTCTCTTGCGCCGAGTGTCGAAGAAAAAAGATCAAGTGTGACCGGAACATTCCCTGTGGGCCTTGTACTACATCTAAAAGTACAACATGCACCTACAGTCCGGAGGGGTTGTCGGCAAGAAAGAATCACGTAGCACCTGCCCCCTCGTCTAAACCTGTCTCGCCACCGCTTGATGTACCTCACGACCATACCACATTAACAGGCAACATAAAAAATACCCTGCTGTTGGAAGACTGTTTTTCCCCATCCCCTTATAGACATCCAAATGAATCGGAAGATAGCCCCGCAAGAGAATCGACTATCAGCAGTCAGAATTCCAATCCACACCAAGTGGAAGGGCTTGTTGCCCGCGTTCAAAAGTTAGAGTCTTTACTGGCATCTTCGTCGCTTGAAGAGCCAGGCTCAACAACCCTCCCGAAACTGCCCGCAAGAGATCTCAGGGGAAATTACTCAAAGACAAGATGGTTTGGTCAAAGTCATTGGATGCAAGCTTTTGCTCAGGTTAATATTCATCTTTTCCCTCCGGAATATGTCTGACTTCATTAGGCAAGGAAGGTGATGTGCTTTGAGTTTTCTGATGGCCGGGGGGGGGACATATCACTCAAAGACAAAGAAGCCGACCGAGAGCTGAACACCCTCGTTGAAAAGTGCAAGATGATGTCAAAAGCTATCAAGGCATCTCAAGCACCCCAATGGACTTTGTGGGGAACGACTTTCAAACATACGATTCCTCCACGAGACGTAGCTGGTAAGTCAACTTGACAAAACTCTCGTATCTCGCCTTCACACTTCTTACTAACACTTCTAAAATTAGAACGTCTCATAGAGGGTTATTTGCGAACGCACGAGACCAACTACAGAATTCTGCATATTCCTTCGTTTCGGAAAGAATATACGCAATTTCTAAACTCCCCGCAAACAGCTAGCTTGAGCTCAACTATCAAGGTTCTGCTGACCATGTCAATTGGTGTTTGTGTGTATCAATGTCCCGATGCGGAATTCGAAGAGTTGCGAGGTCATGCCATTCAGTGGGTTTATGCCGCACAATCGTGGCTAGCATCCCCGGGAGAAAAGAAGAGATTACACACCTCCGTGATGCAAATTCAGTGTCTCGTCATTATGGCTCGAGCTCTTCATAACATCTCAGGTGACTTGGTGTGGATCAACCTTGGTTCCGTCGTGCGAAGTGCTATACAAATGGGATTCCACCGTGATCCACGATATATTCCGCGAATCACCGTCCTCCACGCGGAGATACGCCGTCGACTTTGGGCGACTATTCTTGAGTTAAATCTTCAATCTTCTCTCGATTCCGGTATGTCACCATTGATCTCAATAGGTAATTACGACACAGAACCTCCCGCAAACATCAACGATGAAGACATCACGGAGACAATGACAACACGACCTAATTCCAAACCTAGCAATGTTTTTACACAAACCTCCATACAGCTTGCGATGATATCATCCTTTGCTACACGTCTAGAAATTTGCCGTCTTATCAACGACTTCCGCTTCGAACCTTCATATGATGAAATTCTCCGCCTGAGCACCATCATAACCAAAAGCTACAAAAGCAGTCGCAATTTTCTAGCTCGGGCTGCCCAGACATCTACCGAGAACCAAGGGCAAAAAGTCCCTCCTCTTCAGAGAAAGTTTTTAGATCTCATTACACAACGTTTCCTCCTAGCACTCCATCGCCCATTTGCGCTAAAAGCTCGAATCGATCCTCGGTATTACTATAGCCACAAGGTCTACGTTGAATCTGCGCTGTCTATCATGTCGCATCCTGATCCAGATTCCCGAGTCGGTTCGCCAGCGACAAGCGATATGCCAGAAGATGATTACACACGATTGCGTTTAGTATCTGGGGGCTTTTTGAAAGAAGTCGTCATCCATGCAGCCGTTGTCATTTATCTGGAGATGATTCTTCCCCTCGAAGACGACCCAGCAGCACCCGCATCTTGCTGGGGTGACAACGAAATCTATCGTACCGAAGTCCGGAAACTCATCGAAGAAACGATAGCAATGGCCGAAAGAAGGATCCAGCTTGGTGAAACGAACATCAAAGGTCATTTGTTGTTTAGTATCGCACTGGGCCACATCAATGCCATGGAAGAAGGACGAGACAGCGAGGAAGGCATCATCACAGCTGCAAGAACCAGCATCAGGTATTGCATGGCAGCGTTAGAAAAAAGGATGCCTAAACCGCAAGAGAATATCCTGGATGAGTCGATGGGCCTGGGAGGAGAATTCAGTAGCATTGGAACTCAAGATTTGGACTTTGCGATGCAGGATTGGGCCATGGAACTTGATGGTGCTCCCGGTGGGCTGTCAACAGATGCTTGGCTTTTCCCTGCGTGGGCTAATGAGACTAGTTGGTAAATAATATCTCTTTCCTTGGGGGAATGTTTTGATGGGTGTATAGTAGCTTGGGAATTTGCCCGATTCTGGGGATGGGTGTAAAAACAGGAGTTTTGGACAAGGGAATGGGTCTTTGGATACCCCCACAACTCACTTTTTCTTTAAACTCACCACTTTACTATAATGTTTCTGTCCGTAATCTCACTTCAGCAACAGTCGAATTTGAAGACATTGAAATCTATTTGAAATGAACCTAAAAATTAGTTGAAGTTTTATATTTTATGTAGAATTAACAGGTGATAGATAAAAGAAGTGAACAAGCAGGAAAAGGGGAGGTCGGAAGTGGAAACTTATATATGGGGTGGGGGTTAACAGGTGGTCGGGGTGGTTCATACCTAGGGCCCTATCTTCAATTTAGAGTCTTATTATTCCACTCGGGGGAAATTTTTGTGAATTTTGTGAAGTATTTCATGAAGCTAGAAGTATACTCAGAAGACAACATTAAAAGAATGATCTCAAATGTATTTCATCCACCACCTATTCGTTGCGTAGGCCTACAGTCGGTACGTACGACCCTACGTCCGATTTATGCGCTAAATTCTGACAAAAATATAAAGGTGGGGAAATGTCAGAAATCTGAGCCCTCTTCTTATTGGCTACAATCCGACGGGCTGATAAATCAACTTCGTAGGGTAGGATCCGTAGGATTCAAGGGGGTCCCTCAAAACCAGATGAATTCAATGATCCAAAGTAATCATTTGCACTTCGTACACCAATATCTCGAACTTTCCAGTCCATAAGGGAACAGCAAATCATTGTCGACGGAAAAGAGTACCAGATAGAGTCGACAAATCAAACGAGAAGCCTGGATACCATTTGGCTGATTTCGTCATTTCCGTGAGATTTCTACATATCAACGAATATATTGACTGGAGAATTAAACTACTTGGCATACATACGAATCGTCAACCCAATTGACTTGCCAATCAAAGGAATCGCGTAATTGAGGTCCTACCACGTGACCTTGAAATGGGTCGTCGAACTGAAAAGGAAGATGACGAATGGTACGGAGTCGACGATCCCCGGGAAAGAAAGAAGATACAAGATAGATTAGCCCAAAGAGCACGACGTAAGTGAGCTCCATCAGTCTTAACATTCATTTGAAACTGACAGTCATGTGCCAGGCCAAAGATTAGCAGAGAGAGAAAAGGAACCGAAACAAAACACCACCAAGAATACCACCACCACCATTGTAGTCGTCAAAAAACCAAAAGCAAACACCTCCAAAACACTTCAAAAACGACAAACAAGAGCACAACAACTCGGACCTGCAACACCCCCCACAACATCACTCACAGCCCCTCCCGAGTCCCTCTCCGAAACTCCTTTCCCCCCCTACCTCGGCTTCGGTCCTCTCTTAAAGATCTCCAAAACTACACAGGCGCAGATGGGTATTTACCAAGCCATGTTCACCAACGGCCTGATCCTTTCCCTTCCTTGTTCTACATCCACCATTTCAGTTTCAAATCCTCCTACGGCTTGCACGCCTCCCTCGCTTGTTCCTTCAGAAATTCAAATGACGGCTGTGCATTTCCAATGGATCGATCGGTTTCCCATCCCAAAATTGAGGGATCGGATGATTACTTTGAGTGATTACTTTAGTGCTGAGGACTTTTTGGGGGATTTGTTTACGGTTGATACGTTTAGTTTGAGGGAGGGGGGGATCGGGTGGGAGGAGAAGGATTGGATTGTGGAGCCTGGGTTTAAGGAGAAGTGGTGGTTTTTGTTTGTTTGAGGGTTTTGATTTGAATTTGTTGGGGTCATAAGTTGGAGTATTTCGGAGCGCAAGGGCGAATCAATGTCATGTTTTGGTGTTGAGCTGTTTTGAAAAAATACATGAAGAGAATACTACTAAAATGAGTCTGATCTTATATAGCAAGAGCGAGAATTAATGCTTCAAAGTCTGGGGCACAGTGTTCTCAGTAGAAAGCTCCAAATCACACAAGTGTTGGGTTCTTGGGCTGACTAGTATATTCGGGTGCAAATATATCGCCAAAGTCTAATGTATAAAAGAAACCAGACTCGTGCCACATCCCTCAACAACCCAATATAACACACATCTCTCTCTCATTTGCCTAACCCTTGCAACAACCCGAGCAAACTGAAAAAAATCCCGAGACATCCTTACTCTCCTCAACACTTTTCCCATCTCCCAAGTTAATTTCCTTCATATCTTTCATCTCCATAACCATTCCCCTAGGTGGCAGTCGATAGGGCTCATACTCAGGTCGGGAGTCTTTCATCAAGCAGGTGGCGCAGTACCGGTGTTTATGTGTGTTTATCAGGTCGTAGGCTGGGCATAATCGGTGACGGAGGTGTTGGTTTCGCTCGGTTACTGGGACCAGAGAGCAGTGCTCAATTTTGGGGTTGAGATCTGGATGTTTGCAGTGGAATACTTCGCGGGTGACTTTGCACATTTTTGTATTAAGTGGAAGTTGAGTTTGAAGTCGATGAGTAAAGAAAATGGCTTTCTTCCAGTCGGATGGAGTGTTCTTTGAGGTACTTGTGTTGTAGTGTTGTGTTGGTATTTGGAAGAAGGCTCTTGTGGATGCCTGGATGGTATGATTAATTATTTATGTTGAAGAGAGGCGCCAGCAAACCCGTCCATTCATGACATTTTGCATTCACTGCCAAAGTGTGGCTCGCTAAAGATTATTCATGGCCAGACTGTACGGAGTAGATGACACTATACTGGCTAGTGAACGTTGCTCTTCGCAGAGGGCCTATCACTGACCAGAGCTGTGGTGGGTTTTGGCAGTTACAGTCGGTCTCTACTGCTAATCGACACTCGGACATAAAACGCGAACTTTTCTTTACGCGACTTCCTACCTTCCTATAACAACACTAAAAAATGCTACCTATATGTACTCCTATAGGAGCTATTTCTGGGAATTATGTTCCTAAGAAGTAACTCACCCCTTACAAAAGAGGGAAAATAGTAGAGATAGCGATAGAGGGGTTAATAGACACTAATATTACAACGTGTATAAATTGCCCCTGTACTACCGTTATTAGTTCTATCTCCTAAGACTTATAACATAACGATAGCGCTAATCTAGATAAAGGGAATAGAAGGAAGTTATATACATTTACTAACGAACGATATATCCTACGCTATATATACTAGAACCTAAAGAGTATCTATAAAGAAGTAAAGAAGGACTACGCGCTAGATTATTCTACTACTACTATTAAGTGTATTCTTAAAGAGTATAGAATCGAGAACTAGCGCGCACGCTACTACCCCTTACTTACAGAAACGAATATAGCTAAAAGACTTACTTAGTATCTAAGGAATAGAAATAGAAACATAGAGGAATAGAGTATATATGACGATTCTCAAACTAACTAACTAAGGTACTGAGTATCGCTAGGGTTTATTCTTGCAAAGAGGCACAATCAAGGTCTGGGTGTTTACTCAGAGGTAAACTCGTCACTTAACTACAAAGCTGTCAAGGTAGTGATAACAATGTAATATTGAGTTAAGCACGAAGCTCCTATCTAATAGCAGACGTGCCAGTCTTATATAGAACCTTCCTGCTCACGTTGATTAGTATAATCACCCTAATCATCCTAATCTTACTTAGCATTGCTTAGTTGATCATTACTAATCAATGATAGTCATGTGATTCAACCTATATAAAATCCCTGGTTCGCTTAGCTAGTCTAAGCAATCCTCTGTTACTATAAGAGTATATAATAGTACTCAACCTGTCAGGACGCTGCCTAGTCTTTACTAGTCACGTATACACATGATTCGTAACACTATCCCCTTCTTAGCCTAGCGTGTCCCTACGCTTAAGTACAACCTAAGAAATAACAATCAGAGGCTATCGGCCTCTTTCTCTTTCAACATGTCCTCTAAGAAAACCCACGATCGACAGGTACTCCTAACCGACATTATTAACCGTGGTTTTCCTGCTACTATAAAGTGTTCCTATTACCAGACCCATGGTCACAGTTACATCATGAGCACCCGACACACCCGTTGCTCTGAATGTGTTCGCGTCAGACGTTCGCAGTGTAACAGCAAGCCTAAATTTCTTAATAGGTACAAGGCTCTGGCTCGCCAGGAAGAGAAGCTCGAGGAAGAGGAAGAAGAAGCGATGGCGAAGATTCTGCGTCTTCGTAAACAAAAGAAATTCCTTCAGCGTCGTCGCAACAACATGATGGCCCGTGGTTTCAAGTCCCTGCAAGAATTGGATGCGGCCGAGGAAAAGGAGCGCGAGGAGGCAATACGAGAGAAGGAAAGGGCTGAGACCGAGGCCACGGCCACGAACGCTTCCCCTGACCATCGCACGCCCTCTTATGCTAACACTTTCCCTGCTGACCCTACTCCGGGATTCGGTCTTGATCCTGCTTTTTTCGAGGCTTATCCTGCTAACTACGCGCTGTAGGTAGACTTAGGTTTTAAGAATAGAACTCCTTAAGTTCTGCCGAATACTAGCTAATATTCCCTTTTAGTTCCTAAGTGTTCTCTGAATATAGGTAATCCAACCATTTAATCAAATATTTAATCTTGCCTCTAATAAGTCTATAGTTAAGAATCTTCTTAACCTTATACTCGGTATTCAGGTTAACTAGCTAGATCTCTATAAGTAGGGCTAGTAGTGCTCCCAGTGGTGCTGGTTTAAGAAGTAATATATAGAATACTAGAAAGATGTTTATTGTTTTTAGTAGAGCTAGTTTGTAATTTAAAGGTCCTTTTACTTACTTGATTTTAAACGGTCTAATATATATATAGTCTAGTTTCCTGCTTAGTCTCTTTATATTAATGTTTTTTCGCTATAAGTAGACTTTATCCCTCTCTTTTAGTGTTAGCTCCTAACTATATCGTTTGTTATAGTAGTACGCGTTACACTCTACTATAAACTATAAGTCCTCTACAAGTTCCTTATATAGGCCCTTAATCTTTAAGGCTAACACTTAAGCTAACTGATTATTACTCGTTGTTTTTATTAGTCTATTATATACTAGTAATTTATACCTAAAGTTAGTATAGAATAGTAATATAAGCGTTGTTTCTATAGTTAAGCTATTATACGTAAACTAAGCTAAAGGTAACAGTTCTACCTAGTTGTTCTACTAGTAGTTTATATAGTAATAGAGGTATATTTCAACTACTTAATTTATACGTTCGTTCCCTCTATTAGTCTAGGGGTAGAAAGCTGTCGAAAGCTTCCTTTTTACATCTAATCGCTCTATAAGAGTAGTCTAGAACTTTAAGGTAAAGAGTTTATCTCTATCTAATAGTATCTCTATTAATATTCTATATCTTAAGATTATATCTCTTAAGTATATAAATACTAGATGTTCTACTATACTAGACTCTATATATAGTATTAGTATTATATATTTAGTAAGTCTTTCTATAATAACTAG
>LKTO01000318.1:0-60057 GCA_001399465.1 Hymenoscyphus scutula | reverse complement strand
GGGTTGTATACTTTTGTTGAGAGGTAGGGAGCGTAGTTGGAGGTAAGTTTTAGATGTTTGTTAAAGCGTTTTGTTGAATAGACCGTAATAGAATATCTGGCTTTTATTTCCTGTGTCGCTTTCTCCTTAGACCTTGGTTTGAGATAGGGCTTGGTCATTTCTCATTTAATCATTCCGTTTACTGATGATCAGTGGAATAGTTTAGTACCTGATAGCTGCTGTGCGACCTTTCTTTCGGGGGGGGGAGGGGGTGGTGGACACCTAAGAACGAACACATAAGGGTAAAACACCTACTACTAGACTATAACTACCCCGCCAACTTACTAAAACACGAAGCCACCCAACCGGAATATCAAAAGGCAATATAAATTCGGCCTAGCAATGCCTCCCCATTTACCATACTGGAATCCCATTCCCCGCACATGATCTCTTACAATATTGGAGCTGAATGGGTAATATATAATCCCTACTGGATGGTGTTGTACAGCAGTCTTGGAGCTGAGAGTCTTAAGGCTGTGCGATTCGTCTGCATGCATTGGATTGAACAGCTCCTATCTCTCAAGCTGACTTCCTGGAAATCCGAGATCTTCTTATCTCATTCTCACATTCACACACAACAAAATCATGGAACCTGTAAGTCTTTTTCTTGGTGCGGCCGGGGTCACAACCCTCTTCAGCACATGCATCGAATGTTTCAACGTTGTAATCACCAGTAGAGAATTCAGCGAGGATTACGAGCAGCTTTTTGCATTGGTCAGAGCAACTGATATCCCTCTTCACACCTCGAGAACTAACGAGGACGTAGCTTTTCCTCAGTCGAACGCGATTGCAGATCTGGGGCGAGTCCGTAGGCTTGGCTTCCAACCCCAACAATGGATCTCGACTGAACTATGACAAAAACTTGGACCGACCAGACATCAGGCCGGAAGTGCAAAGAACACTCAATAATATCAAGGCTCTTCTGGAGGAAGCTGGTAGAATTAATGCTAAATATGGACCGCCTTCTCCTTCTCGGCAAGGACGTGAGCCATCTGCGTTGAAAGGAATCGCCATTTTCAAGGAGTCTTATGGGAATTTCAGATTACGGATGAGGAAGCATCAGAGGGAAACATCAACATGGAAAACAACCCAGTGGGCGGTTCACGATTGCAACAAACTCGAAGAGTCGGTCGACCGATTAGAAAAACTTGTTGATGGCTTAGAAAAGATGACGGTATCTCTAGGTCTACTTCAACAACAACGTAAACGGCTAGAAGAGGAAATCGAGAGTATATCAGATATCCACCGTCTTAGTCTTCTGAGGGATGTCTCGAGCCGTACACCATCGCTGTTATCAATCTCGGATGCTGCCAGTCGCCAATTGGTAAAAGTTACGGGATCCATTAACGAGAAGGGATCGATTCATTCCAATGCATTCTCCCACAGCACTTCATACACGTTCATTACCGCACAAAGCAGATCAGGTAATTCTAGCAGCTTTCTACGTATTCCGGGTGCATGGTCGAGATCAGTCCGATCGAAACTGAGCTTGCAGAGCCTCGTTCAAAGCAGACAGCAAACACCACCACCAACATCATTGCAGTCCCAGAACACAGCTACCACAATTCTTTCCTGTAACACATGTCTTGCAGAGAATTCTCCCTGTATTCCGGATCCCATTCAGAATAGGAGTTGTGGGATGTGTGCACAAATGGGCAGGTCTTGTAGTTTTGTTGAAGCTGTTCCGCGTACATCAAGGTCTCCACGTTTGAGCTCGGATATTCAACAAGAAATCGAGGTTTTAACGTCGCCTCTAGATCAAATTCTACCTCTGAGTACGGAAGTTCAAAGAGCTGAGAGGAATCCCCCTCTCATGAACTTCCCAGATACGGACTTCGGGCAGAGACTATCTGCAATCAAGACCGAAGACGAGAATTATTGGGACGAGCATTCCGGAAAGATATTTACGGAAACTCGTAATAGTTCCTCAATAGCAAAACGCATGTACATTGACCTCCGCAGCATCCGGAGTCAGAGGGTGCCATTCATCAGCGCCGTTCCACTCAACGAAAACCTGCACGAAGTCCTCGCCAGCATCGAAGGCCCACCCCGAACACCCTACGAAGGTGGAATCTTCTGGATAACCATTCAATCATCAAATGAGGACGATTCAAAGTACCCACTGCTGAGATTTCACACCAAGGTGTATCACCCCAATATCTCGCCCCAAGGACAAATATGCGCCGATTACATGCAAAGATGGACCCCCCTTCTCCCGGTGGGCGCTCCAACACCTAATTCCAAACCTGAGATATCTCAACTTACGTGTGAAGACAAGAAAAGGGGAACATTAGGTTCCCTTCTTACCACCTTATGCGCGCTCCTCGCATCGCCCGATATAGAAGATCATCTCGTACCAGAGATAGCTCAAACCTACCGCGAAGACTACGAAAGATACTGCGAGAATGCAAGACTATATACCAAAAGATTTGCATCCGGTGAAAGACCGGGGTATGATGAATTGCTCTTTCCTGCGAAACCTTGTACGGGTCCTTCTCGCGTTGTTTCTCGAGCTGCTTCGATGCCAACGTACAAGTCGGTTAAGAAATCTGGAGGAAGATCGGGTGCTAGGAGGACTTCTTTGTCTTTGGCTTCTATTGTGGCGAATGAGGGGTTTTTTAATGTTGAACGATTGCAGGTTGGGGGGTGAGGGTTTGTGTGCTGTGTATTATCCGTTAACGGATCTGGACCGGGATGATTATCAGACTATCAAGCGCAGAGAATTCTTCCAACATATAGTTAGTGAGATAGGGGACTCTTGCGGTAAGCCAACCGGATAGCAAAAGTCTCTTTCTGTAGCATCTTTGGAACTCGGTTTTTGCGCTCCACCTTTTCCCATGACGGCTTCTTGGGTATGAAATATATAGTTATGTTTCTGAAAAAAATATTGTAGTCGAAAAGTGTCTATACGTTATTGTTCAATTCGAGCAATCTGATAGGACCCGACTTCTAATCTAATCCTTCTAATCAGGCGAAATTGCTGGATTCACTTAGGTCTTATGTCTTCTTACTCGGTCCGGCTAAGATTCACTAGATGTACTAGTTACTTAACCGATCAAAATTCAAAATTCTATACTTTAAGCAAATAAACTAAGGACGAATAGCGAGGCTAACAGCATCCGTGACGGCATAGATTGTGCTTGTGCTTAGGATAGATATCGTTTTATATCTAACATTACATAACAACGCCTTACCTTAAAACGAAATTGAAAGGTGCAATTTATAGATAATTACTTCTAATATAAACTCTATACCCAAATTTCATTTAAAACTAGCTTCATTGAATATATACGACGTTTCAAGAAGGGTAGAAAAGGTAAGCACAGACCATAATCTGTGCCGTCACGGATGCTGTTAGCCTCGTAGGATGTTATAACTTCGAATCATTTTTAGACTCGTTGGCCGCCTTCTCTCGCTTGACTATGACTATAAGTAGACCCTAGCCTTTTAATTATAATAAGTGGGTTTTTATACATCCTATAATATATACAATAATGAAATTTCAATAAAAATCTTAGTTTTCTCCTGGACGTAGGTAAGCTAGGAGAAGACGAGGTAACTTAATTAAGAGAAGATAAAAGATTAAGCTCTCGAGTATCGCTTCTAATATAGATAGTCTTATTTGTAAAAAGTACTTCAGTTATAAACTTCTCTTTAAGCGATTTTTCTAGCTTATAGAATTACTACGATAAGTTAGTACTTTTACAAAGTATCTAATTATATCTACTTTTAGTTCTCGTTTTTAAAAATGTGGCTGATGGAGATAGCCAACCCGACCTGTCGGGATCGTGGTGTCAGGGGGTGGCTCAGGCACCCCTCAATGCCGCCTAAGGCCATTATTCCCCTGAGATAAGTTGAGTCATTGGACCAACGAAGCCTTGCAGACACTAGCGCAGCACTAGCGCCCTCTATTATCAAGATCTTAATGCTCATTCATTCCGCACGTTCGAAACTAACTTGTCAAATAGGGAAGATGTTCCCATCCAAGTTGGTAGGACGATGGGGAATCACTGCGGAGCGGATGGGGGGAGTGTCGGTTCGAACAACCCAGTATCTTCACTTCCATTCGACAAATCCCAGTAAGGGTGCTATTGGTTTCGGTGCAGTACCCCAGGAGACAGCATCAAAAACAATTTTTCGTGTCGATCGTATTTGGAATAAGTAAGGCAGTAGCAAGAATCGCGGACATTGTACTGATTATAAATCTTAGGATTGATCGAGAACACCAGGAAATAGAGACTTCGAAGCGCATCAAGAAGAAAGACACTAAAAACAAATACACGCTGGTCGTCCGGCGACATATTAATGAGATGGGAAATGTTGAGTCTACGGAAGTCGAAATCAAGTCTCCCAAGCTTCTTGAAGTGTTGCGGAAAATTCCATGCATCAACAAGGATACAGAAACCGTAAGTAAACTCGTTTCAAGAACGGAATCATTTTTCTAATTTAATATGGGTAGTTTGAACCAGAAGCCTTGTACCACACTGCACCAGCGCTAAGAAAGCGAAAAGGAGAGGAGGAAAGTAAAGAGAATCCTGATGAAACGATCATACAAGATATCAACGATGTTCTTCGCTTTGTCAACCAAGACTTTGGTCCCAGAATTCCAAGCATCGACTCACTGCACCGACATGGGCAGATCACCTACGAACATCTATGGACTATATTTCCTCCTGGCTGTACCATAATTGACCGATCGACCACCACGAATGAACTACAAGCCTACAAAGTACGAAAAGCTGAGTACATACTTAATCCAGTACCATCATACGATATACAGGCATGGTTGATACATCACGACGGTAAAAATTTTGTATGTAAATGGGAAACATTTTCTCCCACTTCCCCGCTCTCCCTTTTCTCTTTTGTTTTTACTTCTTCTGCACTGCTGAAGCTGGAAGCATTCCCGTCTACACAGATTGTCCTGTGCTGGTATCCGCAGCCTGTCCTGATTTGCAATAACTAACTCGCTCATCTTCTAGGGATGGGCTTGCGAGACACTGCGAATCCCATTTTTTACAGGCGAAAAGGCTATAACCAATTGTAATGTTTTTCCACTCCACTTTCATCTCGAAAAGGAGTCGTTACAACAAAGATTCCTTGACA
This sequence comes from Hymenoscyphus scutula, assembly GCA_001399465.1. Taxonomy (NCBI): domain Eukaryota; kingdom Fungi; phylum Ascomycota; class Leotiomycetes; order Helotiales; family Helotiaceae; genus Hymenoscyphus; species Hymenoscyphus scutula. The sequence goes on along the minus strand of LKTO01000318.1, from coordinate 54,912 downwards.
GAGGCAAACAATTCCCGACGCTCATTGGCCCACTTCTCAAAGATTATGAAGGTATGGCAGTTGAAGAGGTAATCGGTTTCGATAATAAACCAGTTGAAAACCCCTTCTATGTTACCGGTCGCGTAATGATCGATCCGGTGGCTTTTCGACTTCGGAATTCGCAAAAGAAGCTTGTTGGCCCCGGGATTGGGGATCAAATGGAGATAGACCCGAAGCTGTTGAAGCCGGAAGACTCTCTGTTTTGCCGCTCCCATGTGTTGGGGTTTAGTTTCCAGACCAAAAAGTGGGCCGCTTTTGACATTAAAAAGTTGCGCGACCTCACTTGGGATGACACTGCCATGAATAAACTCATCATGGATGAGAAACGCCGCCAGTTGATTACAGCATTAATCAAAAACCACAAAGGTGATAACGGCGCATTTGATGATATCGTACGCGGAAAGGGAAAAGGCCTCGTAGGGTTGTTGAGTGGTCCTCCGGGAGTGGGGAAAACCTTGACAGCAGAAGTTGTTGCCGAGCTTTCGCGACGACCACTATATGCAGTCACAGCGGGAGACTTAGGCACGGATACATGGGATCTGGACGAGAAACTCGATGATATCATGTCTATCGTTCAACGTTGGGGTTGTGTTCTCCTCATTGATGAAGCTGACGTTTACCTCCGGAAAAGAGGAGATAAGGTAGAGCAAAATGCACTTGTCAGTGTGTTTTTGAGAAAACTAGAGTTAGTTCATCAAATCATCTACAGCTATTGTAAACTAACCGTTTGACTTCTAGATATTTTCAGGGGATCATTATATTGACAACAAATCGTCTACAAGATATCGATGAAGCTTTTCAGAGTGAGTCTTTTCTTATCCAGGTTTTTCGATCACAAATATAACATTTATTTTCAGGCCGGATACACTTCAAATTCAAGTATCCCCCATTCAACGAGAAAGGACGACTGGCAATCTGGAAAACCTTTCTTTCCAACAAACTTCATGCCGATGATCTAGAGAAGCAGAACCACGCTCTCGAAAAGCTGGCCCAAAAGCCGCTCAGTGGTCGAGAGGTATGTTAAAAGCGCCCCTGAAATTTAATCGCCAAGTAATAACAGAAGAAGATCAAAAACATTGTCTCCTGCACTGTTTCCATTTCAGAATATTTAGGAAAGACTTTGACTCTCGAGACGATCGAGGATGTGATGAGTACGCTTGCAGGCGGAGAACAATGAACGCGGAACATTGTTGTGTAAGATTATTGAGGAAAACTACAGATCGTTTGGGTCAGGTAGTCAGGGTCAATTTCGGAATTTGGCCCTTATGTCAGAGAGTTGTTGGGACGACATGTACAGTTAGAAGTCCACTCCAATTCAAAAAATCTCTACTCTTAATAAACGCCATGATAACACCCCATGTTTGGTTCTCTCTCCAATACAGATTTGACATAAGATTCAGATAGGTCTTTCTTCTGTCTATTCAATAAATATTATCCCTTTTTCAACTCAATCCGTCAGATCTATGAAAACAATTTCTCTTTTCCTCTTCCTATTGCTCGGTTCGTTCCTTCTCTCATGATCTGATCTTTTCTTTTCGAGAATTTCGTAAAGCTCAGCGGCTTCTTCTGGAACACTTGTTGCCAATGTGTCAACAACCACGTCTACTACAGAATGATTCACAAGCTTTGGGTTGAGCCTCCTGCATTGAGAAGGGCATGTGGCGTAAATATATCCCCTATATCTCAGCATAGATTTGAGAATATGTGCATACCTTATCAGGGTCGTGGTGTCACATACTCCCAGAGAATGCATGCTTTGAAGAAAATGTTCAAAGATAGTAGGACTGCTTGAACAGCGGGCATTTGGGTTTGCTCCATACTTGAGTAGAGTTTCGACCAATTGAGGGGTAATGAGTTGGCTAGGAAGTCCTGGTCTGGGGCTGTGTATTCCAAGAGCATAAGCTAATAAGGGGGTGCCTTCGGGTCCGCAAGAAATCGAATCGTCCCTCTGTAGTTCTGAACCAACATAGGAGGCCAAACCATAGTAAACTGCCCATGATAGGAACTCACTTCTCCATTCGCTGGAACGCCTGTACGGATTTGGATTCAGAAAGGCGGGATCAAGTGAGAGTGTTTTGTGCTGCCACCAATGACAGCCTAGGTTATATAATTCGCGAAGTAGCTTATTTCTGGCCAAATCGTGTTTGATGCGAATGCTTCCAGCAAACAAAAGCGAATCTCGTATGGTACTCCATAGTCGGTCATCCCATGACATACCGGATGAATCATAGTAGAAGGAACATACCAAAAACTTCAGATTCATGATATATGATATCAAGAGCGAGAGATTGGGATCGAAATCCACCACCGAAGCTGTATCATGGCGGAGTTTCGCTCGAACGGTGTTGGTTTTCAAAAAGTCTTTGACCGTTCGATGCAAATAAGACACCTTCAAATCAACTTTGGTTCTCTGTCTCTCAGTACCTCTATCCAAACTATCTTCATCATTCTCCAACGTATTCGCGTAAGCGTTCGGTGGTTCTTCAAAAGAGTCCCATCTTCGATCTATCAAATCATGAACTTCCAGTAAACCCTCACAACGACTTTTAAGATGGGTAGTAATTCTCTCTGATCTAATTGTTATCTCCTCTGAACTCATTGGTATTCGGTGAGAAACCATGGCAGTGTCGAAATCAGCTGTGACAGCAAGATCCAGTTCTAAGGCAGAGATCCTAAGATTTTGAGTTGAAGAACAATCATACAGTTGGAAGATTCGCGATGCTTGTTCGACGTAAATCGGCTCGATTCTGTCAAGCATGAGGGAATATAGCGAATTGAGATCCGATGGAAGAGCTTCAAGTCGTTTCTGGAGATCTGCAATGCCATCTTGGTTTCTGAGTCCCTTCAAAAGAGACTTCACCGCCAGCGTGACCCACAGGAACACGCCGTTTGCTTTCCTTGTTAGTGTCTTCTGAAACTCCGAGGTAGCAACAGGTTCAGCTCTGGTTAGACGCTGCATCAAACTATTTCCAAAAAGCTTGTCTTTGACATAGCACTGTATATCCAGGCATGTCAAATCTTGTACCCGAAGCCCCTTACATTCTTCGAAAACCTGCTCAAATACGATCCAAGGTCGACTCGACACACATATTTTCACATTGGGCAGTGAAGACATGATTCTGAAGTACTCCGCCAAATCTTCATGCTCACCGTCGCATTCATCAAGACCGTCGATGAACAAACACAACTTGAAGCCACCTATCTTAACCAGACGAGACAAGGCATGTTGTAATGTTTTGAAGTTCCACTTCCAGCTCCACGATTTGCGTTCTTCTTCTACCTTGTCCTTTTCCCAATTTGAGTCGATAGGCCCAATCATGTTCCGGTACTCAGTCCAGGGCTCCTGGAAGATTTTGCGAGTGAGACTACGATCTTGTTGTAGTATTTCGAAGAGGAGGGAGCGAAATAGACCTAGTAGTCGTCAGATCATAGGATCTCAAACTTTGGAAGAAGTAAACGTTGTGTGGAAAACAAGTCATCATCGAGAAAGAACAAACAAGAAGTTTCCTACCAGACTGCGAACGCTGCTCCAATGAACCACTATTCCAGAAGAAGTAGGAAGCAACCAGGAGTTGCTCATTTCTCGACCAAATTTTCAGTTGCTGGCTAGTTTCTTCGGAGTCATATACGTATTTCATCAGAGTGGACTTTCCTGAACCCGCCTTGCCATTAATCCAGTACATACCATTATCCTCACGAAGCCACTGAGAGAAATCACTCCAAGGCCTGTCTTCCTCTGCTGGGCATTTGAATATCCAAGATAGAGTTTTTCGATGGGCCTCGCTAACCTCTTCGCGACGATGGTACATGTCCGGAAACCGTAAACTGCCAAGAAGGTTCCCATCAACCATCGCGTCAAGCTGTTTTGAGCGCTGGGCAAGTTCAATAAGCTCTTTCGGTACAGCTACTCCCTCATGTTTTGCTCGCTCGCTGATATGCGCAACACTATTCTTATGCAAGGCCAAAACAGTTTCCATATCCTTGTGGGTCGCATGAAGCTTTCGTAGTAAAGTTTCGATACTCTGCTGTAGAGTTTTGTCCAACGTCTTGAAGCTTTGGTCTTGCAGTATACTGAGATTGTGGAACCGTTCACTGTTGGAAGACTTTGTTAGTAGGCTGCGGCGGTAATTATGGGTTCGGAAGTAATAGTGTTTGTTACCTTAGAGATGCCAACGCGTATGTATCAAGCGCATTTTTGTGGGATAGCAGTCTTTCTGCCAAAGCATCAATTTCCTTCTTCGACCAGACACTTTTCAACGCCTGCCGGAAGCTTTTCCATCTTTTATGCTTTTGGTTGCTTTGAACTTTCAATTTTTCTAAACTGGTAATTAGTTCTCTCGAAACAGACCGACAGTCGTCGTAGATAGCTTGTAGCTGTGATTCTGGTGAAACCACGCTTGGAGATTGCTGTTGAACTTGAGACGATTTTACCATCCACTCGCTCAATTGGATGAGGCGATTGGTAGTAGCCTCCAGCTCGATGTTCCGAGTTGTTCCCCCTTTGGCTGAACTGTGGATTTCGCCGCTTTTGGAAACGAGGCTGCATCCAAACTGGACAAATTGAACAACACTGGCTGCGACGGAGAGGGCTGCCAGTGGCTCCATGGAAGACGGATTGTATCTACAGAAAGAGAACGGGACAAGGAGAAATAAATTGTAGAAGCGATGGCTGCAAATGATTTGAGTAACAGAGTAGATGGTATGGATTTATTTGCGGGGTCCTGGAACTTCTGGTGCCTCGATGCAAAATCAGGCTACGCCGTAAGCATGCATACACAGCCCAGCGAACCCAACGTAGGGAGATTCCTGAAGTTCTAGATTGAGAAACAACAGAAATATTTTCAGGACCACTTGTAATAAAAAGAGCCTCCTAGAGTCTCTTAGGTGCCGGTAGATTAGTACATGGTACATTTGGCACCTCGTCGGCCTAGGGAGATCATCGGTGTCTATATTTTCCTTAATTATCATTTTTTCGTCTTTATAACTTTCTCAACCCTTCGCTTTTTATTAATCATGATTTAATTCTTAATACTTATCTAGCTATCGATACTAATTTAGATATTTTATGAAACAATTAAACTTATTCTATATAAAGTTAATTTATAGAGAGCTTAATTAATAATAAAGTATATATTACTAGATATTTAAACTTAAAGCTACTTTAATAAATTATTTTTTATTATTAATCTAGATTAGTAATATATCTAACTATTATAATTTAACCTTAGTTAGTATAAGAGATAAGTAGATTAACGTGTTTCATAAGCGAGTCGCCTACCTAAGCGAGTCGCTTACTTTTTCAATCTAGTATTATTACGATGCAAAATACTTAACACTATACATTTTGTTATAACTATAGACGCTATCTAGTACTATTCGGAAATGTCGCTATCTTCTACATCTAATATTTCTGCCTGACAAGTACGAGAATTATACCCCGTTTTACTACAAAGGCTATAGTACCTGTCTACGCGAACTCTCTTCCTAGACTCTCCACCTTGTTTCTAGTCGCCAGTTTCCTTAGAAGTAATTAAATTAGCTACCTTGCCTACTGTTAATGTCTCCTAACCCTTAATATACTTCCTCTTACGACTTTTACACTTAGTTATAGCCTTAGTTATCTTATGTTACCTATAAATATAATGAATAGTAAGTTTGCCTATTCTATTACGTTAACTCTCTAAATAACTATAACCTACTTACAATTGCCTAGCTAAACTTACTTTCGCTTCCTACGTATTTCTAAGCTTATAATAACTAGTTAGGACGAAATAACCTCTATTATAAAGCCACTTTCGTTAAAGTTATAGATATTCTCCTCTTGAATACTATATTTCTCTTTAACAGACTATACAAGCGTGAACCATAGGCTAATAACTCGCAGATCCTTAGTTAAAGCTCGCTAACGATTATAAGAACGACTCTATTAAGTTTTAAGCTTAGGTGTATGTTTAATAAAGTTGTCCGGCTAGTTCTTGCTCACAGGCTCTCCGTCGCGCTCTCTTAGTAGATTGTTAGCTATATCTCGTACTATATTCCTTGTAGGCGAAAACCCTTGTGAATCTAACTCTAATATATATCTAACTATTGTATCCTCCTCTGGCTTCGTAAGTTTTTTCGAATTAGGCTGGTAATCGCGTCGTAGAGGCTTTCCGGCGTGTCGATCGGAGAGAGTCTTTCGAGGAACCTGGTAAATCTTTACAGCGCTTCGTTCAGTCAATAGCGCGTTGTTTTCAAGTGCTTGGGTCACCAAAATAATACTAGCTTCTTGAGAAGGTAATTAAATGTTGTAGTGTTGAGCTATTGTGATTTAAAGGTAGTAGATAGTACGCGACTAGGAAAGTGGGCGACTCGCTTAGGTGGGCGACTCGCTTGTAAAACACGCTAGATTAGATTAATAGACTATTAATCTAATCTAGTTAAGAGATATAGGCGTTAATTATAATCTAATCTAATTTAATTAATATTAATTAGATTAATATACTTATATAACCGAGCCGGGGCTACCGGAGGCCGGGCTATACCTTAGTATAGTATCGAAGTAATACTTATTTATCTAAGAACTAGTAAGAAGTAGAATTTTAATACTATCTATAAAGTACTCTTATAAGACTATAACTAATGGAGGCTTTATAGAAGAGAGAGAGAAAAGAGAAGAAAGAGAAGTAGAAAGAAGAGATAATAAAAACTATATTATTATATAGTATTAATTATTAATTAATTATTAGTTAATCTAATTAATTCTTAATTATTCTTTACTTATACTAACCTTAGTCTTAAGAGTATTATGGAGTTAAAAGTATAGTTATACTATATAATAAAAAGAGTTCTCTAGTTTAGTAAAAATATATATAAAAGTCTATTCTCTTAAGTACTACTAGGATTAATTTAACTATAGAGCCTTTTCTACCGAGGATTTTACTTAAAAAATCTTTATAAAAATATTATTAAACTTTACATCGACTATCTTTAAGAGGTAAGTAGCTACTCTATAGTTTTTTCTTCTAACTTTTCTTATCTTTTCGTCTATTACAGCTTTATTAATTATATATATAGTCTAATTAATTCTAATAGTACTTAAGAGGTTATATAAAAGCCTTGAAATAAGCTAGATTCTCTAGAGTTTAGGAATACTAGAAAATATATTAGATAATATCGTTTTAAATTTCTAAATATATATTTTACTATAATAAACTTTTTAGAATTTAGATTAAATGACCTAATAAAAGTCGAGTGTTATAATAATTTTCTATCCTAAAACTATATTCTAACTTAATATCTTTTTCTATTCTTAACCTAGCTAATCTCATCTATATACTCCTACAAAAAAGAAACAGTAAATGTCGAATGCTAAGGTATATACTATCTCTCCTTCATTTCTCCCCTTCGCCTCTCCAGTCCTCTCCATCTTTCTTCAAAGTTCTTTGTACAAATCCCCTATCCCCTCCCACTAAAAAAATTAAGTAAAAATACCAGCTTCTACCAAAAGAATCCAAACACTCCCAAAAACTCCCCTTGAATGCTAAATGCAAAAATGCCCTTCCTATCCAGGTCCCTCATGAATCAGATTTCTCATGAATACCTCTTAAAACATAAATATCACCTTCCCCAAAGTTTTCCCACCTAAGCAAGTTCAACAGGTCTCTCCCTCCTCTCACTCCCCACCTCCACCGGCGCCTCTCTCCTCCCACTCCCCGCCTCAACAACCTCAGGTTCATACCGATGATAACTTTTCCCAGTAGTATACGTTCCACTCCTCGGATAATTCCCTCCTCCGCCTCCATCAAATCCTGCATTTCCCGTCGGTCTCAGATCCTGCATACTCGAGCCCTTGCCCAATTCCGCGAGGGCGAGGGATTTCCGTTTATTCCGTCGATGGAAGAACCAGAATAGTAGACCGATAAGGGCGGCGCCGAGGAGGACACCGAAGGCGACTGAGAGACCGATTACGACGCTTTGGTTAGTACTTGGGGTGATGGTAGTCGCAGCGGGCGTTGTGGTGGTTTTAGGCGCTGCTGTGGCGGAATTCGCGCTTGGGGGTGTGGTTTGTGTTGTTTGTGTTGCGCTTGTTGTTGGGATTGGAGATCCCGTTGCTGTGGTTGGTGAGGAATTTATTTGTGAGGTTTGTGAAGAGGATATAGTTGAGGAGCTCGAAGGAGTTGGTAATGACGAGGAGGTGGAAGAAGATATAGGCTGTGGTCTGAATCCAAAACCTTTTGAGAAACCTTTCCCGGCTATCGTGGTAGGATCTTGGTTTGTGTTGTTACTGTAGAATTCCCAGACTAATTGATGGGATCCTGCTTGTACGATGCCGATGTCTACGTCGTCGGCCGAGGGCGTGAAGAGGACTCCTCGGTCTTGGGCTCCGTGTTGTCCTGTTTTATAATTAATCTTGTATTCTATACCTCCGCCCATTGTTTCCATGGTTTGGTGTCGGAGAAGGAAAGAAAGAACGAACCAGCAAGTAATATCGGGGGGTAAGAGCGAAGAATCGTCACTCCGGGGTTATCATGGCGTAACAACCACATATTTAATTCAAAATTCCCGAGCTTGACCGCGTTGAATGTGGAGAGGGACCAAGTTATGTTGATTGGAACCGTGACGTTGAAGAGGGAGGAAGGGTTCTCCCAGACCAGGATTTGAGGTGTTGTTATTGACATTTTGAATCGACGTTGTTGTGAAAGAATGTAGTTCCCGAAGTCCCCTTCTGTTCTCCATCCAAGTACTCACTCAATCTTCCAATCAACCCTTGAAAACTTCCCCAATTTTTCCAATCACCTACTCATAGTCGTCCAAATCGTCGCGAGAGTACGAGTAAAATTCCCGGATCTCAGCAAGGCGTTTTTTAAGTTGTAGCAGAACCCCTCAAGTGTAAGAAAAAAAGCAAAGAAATGGCGCGATCGCTTCCCTTTTACGACGGTTCCCCTCCCACTACCACACCTGCTGCCAATTCATTCATTTCAATCTCAAATCCTTCGCGCTGGGCATTGCGGCGAAGTCTCTCTGTATCAACACCTCGTGGGATGATCAAGTTTAGACGAAACTCTAATTTACCCCTGTGCGGCCCCTTTGGGTGCGCTATTATGGCGCTAGAAGGGTATGTTAGATGGTCGAATCCCTGCTGGAACAGCTGGAGTAGGAGCATAGCCTTACTAGGTACGTATGTTGTAGGTAAATGCATAGCCTTACTACGTATGTTGTAGGTAAATCGCTGATTGCTGTGCCTCTATGATAGAGGCAGCCCTGAGAATATAGAAAAACGTGACTTAATAAAAACGTGACTAGAAGTATTGAAGAAGACGGGATATTGAGAGATGTAGCTTAGCTACTAGTCTCTTAGAAAATATATAGTATTCACTAAACTTTTAGCTTTTTAAAGTACTGTATAGATCTAATTAGTTCTATTAGTTAATTACACGTTATACCTAGGGACTGTTACTCAGGTTGTTATAGTAGAGATTTAGTTATAAGGCACCTTTCTAGCGCTATAACAGTGCACTGAAAGGACACTACTCGAGTACAGTAGAGGTGAGATGAAACGCTAAGCTTATCTGCGCGCGATCCAGGAGGCGATGTTCCAAATACGAAAAAGGACTTGTAATTGGGTATAGAACAGTGGGGAGAGGTCGTATGGCATGGGTACCTATTGCGCTATAATGGGACCTGCCGACGGCCGGGAGGCTTGAAGGATTCGCTGTGCTGTGCCTTATAGGGTGGGGGACGATTCCTTAGTCGAGGATAAGACGAGAGATGAGGTGGAATCATGTTGCAGATCGTAAATACTCCGTCTTTGCTCTTGGAGTAAGTTTTCTCAACTTGCGTCTTGGAGATATGGAAATGTTGGGGGAAGTTTTGCAAAAGTGAAAGGAGTCCGGACTAATTGATTGAACCAAGAAAACACGATGTCAAAAAACAATCGAGGAAAAAAAAACAATCACGAATACGGCACTTGACGAACTCTCAGTAAGCACTTTGCAGCCAAAAAGCCCATAAATCCACGCCTCAACTTTGTTTTCCACCAATCAAATTAGAGAAACTCGGTCTTTAAGTGGATTCATGTCGTGTAGAATTTCCGCCCCGCCCATCAGCGTCCCTGAAACTGGCGCTTAAAATATATTACCACACCCATTACCAGACGACCGGAAACCCGGGATCGTGAAAAAGAAAGCGATGAAGAAAAATAGCCGCGGAAGAAAGTCCAAAGTAAGAGAGTATTGACAGTGTGAAAAAGGGTGTTTTGCAATCTTAGTGAGGTATCAAACTGTGGAGATACGATATCCGAACAAGTACGTACTACGGGATCTCCACAGCAAGGTCTTGAACAAACAAGCATCGATCCATTGATCTCCAGGCACTCCCGCTCAAGTGCACAAACCCAGAAGAAAAAACCTGGAAGACATCAATCCATCTATCAAAATCGCGCTTCCCAGCGCTAATATCTACTCAGCAACACCACCTCAGGCGCGCCTTCCGGCTCATGCAGAAGACCTTAAACTCCTTCCCCTGCCTGGCTGTATTTTAAATTTACCAAGGGAGTTTTGGCTTCAAAAAGCTTAGCCCCAGCTTAATCATCCATCCCCCAGTAAATGGCGGGGGTTTGTTGGTTGCTGGTTGGGTTACTTTTCCGATCCCACGCCATTGTATGGTGTGTTTTAGACTGCCCTGCACTGCAGGAGAAGGAGAAGGGCTGAGATAAGCCTCTCCTCTGCTCTCCCCTATTTTCCCTCTCACGCTAGGTATCTGGTGCGAAAGACATGCTGGTCTGACGCTTTTTTCTTTGATTCTGGTCCCCCTCTCTCTGCGATAACCCGACTGTCTTTTTTTCCAAAAACTCTGTACAACAACTCCTTCTTTTTTCGTCCGACCTTTGTTTTTATATTTCGAAGAGGAGAGAAGAGATGGCGGTTCTGAACATGCGCCCCACCAGTAGCCTCGTGGCGATCGGAGCGTTCGTCTCGATCGTGTGTTTTGTCCTTTTCCGTGGTGCTTGGTCGGGGACGATTCCGTAGGTTCTCTTCTCTATTACACAGAGTCATGAGTGAAGGAGGGAAGACTGACAGATTGATGAATGAATAGAGTCGCGACTAGCAAAGCGAATGCGAATGCGCCGAATATGCCATATTGGAAGACGAATGTAGCAAATATAAATACGAATTCGGAAATAGGTCGAGCGAGTAATGGGACTTTGGGAGTCAGTCATCCCCCCTTCGCGATCGCACGCCTATATTTATGGATGTGAGTTAATGTTTTTGGATGCAGTTTGAGAAGATCATTGTGGTGGGATTGAAGGAGAGATATGATCGTCGAGATGCGATTGCACTACAAAGTACCCTTACAGGTTTCCACGTCGAATACGAGGATGGAATGAGAGGTGAAGATGTAGTTACGAAAGCTTTACCGCCTGTAAGTCCTACTCTATCCATAACATCCCCAAATATCACTTTCGCCATTCTTCTCCTCTCCTCTTCGACTTCCTGATATGCCATCACCCTCCCCCCTTTTACCTGCTAACATTCCCTCACCAGGGAATGGACCGCACAACCCGACCCCAAGGCTACATAGGCTCCTGGCGCGCCCACCTAAACGCCATCCGCCGCGTCGTCGACGAAAACCTCTCCTCCGCCCTAATAATCGAAGACGACGTAGACTGGGACATCCGCATCCTCAGCCAAATGCAAGAATTCGCCCTCGGCACCCGCCACCTAACAGGCGTCCCTCAAAACGCCAAACAACACTCACCCTACGGGGACAACTGGGACGTTCTCTGGCCAGGCCACTGCGGAGGCCACCCAGTCCTCAATGACGACCGCAAATACGTGATCCCAAACGATCCCACCGTTCCACCCAAGGAACATCAACACCCCCTCGCCGATGCGTTGGTCGATATGCCCGAGGGAACGAGACTCGTTCATCGTGCGGGGGAACCGATTTGTACGTTTGCGTATGCGATTTCGTATGAGGGGGCGCAGAAGGTGATTGCTGAGGTGGCGATGGTGGGGACGCCGGTGAGTTTCGATAATGATTTGGCGTTTATGTGTCGGGATCGGGTGTTGGATGTTAGGTGTTACATGGCGGAGCCGAGTCTGTTCGTGCATCATCGTCCTGCCGGGAATGTGGCTAAGGATAGTGATCTGGTGGCTAATGATGGCGCGGCGGTAAGGGAGAAGGGGAGTACGGAGAATATTGTTTGGAGTGCGAGACTGAATTTGAGGAAGTTAATGGTGGGGGAGACGGATTATGTTATGCAGTGGTGAAAAACTTGTTCATGGGGTGTTTGTGGACGGGGAGTTTTGTGAAGACGGGGGAATGAAATGAGAGGGAAAATGATGGGATGTGTTTGGTATGTATTATACTGGTTCTTCCTTTTAGCTTTGGCGCTGGGTTTGGTGCTTTGGTATTTATATTGAGAATTTTCACTTCTCGTTTATTACTTGGCGTCTCCTTTTTTCCCGGCAGGCTCGAAATTATATATACGAGCTTGGTGTTTTTCTTCAAGGGATTTTTTTGTGTATTTCATTACCTTTCCGATTAGTGGTGTCCCTTTTTGAGAATCTTGCTAGTAGGTGAAGAGGTGTGAGGTTTTTGGGGAGAGTTTTGGGAAAGGAAGGAAGTATGGAGAGAATGTTTTTCCTTCTTTTTTTAGTACACGATTCTCCGTCTTAAGATGTCTCTCTAGTTTCTCTGAGTTGGACGTTAGATTTGATGTCATCCGTGAGGGTTTCTCTCGGAATACCTACTTGATGAGCATTCTACTTGATGGGATCATGGTCACTATTTAAGGCTAGCGGTAGTATATTTATATGAAATGAGTCAAATAGAGTAGATCAGAGTATTACTGCTGATTTACTTTACTCAAGGGACTCTCAATACTACCCGAGTAGTACGGACTGATTTGGAAGACTCAGGTCTAACAGAACAAAATAAAACAGAAGAGGCAAGATTTCTTAGGTACTTATGTCTCTAAATGTCTGAAATTTCTTGTTTTAGCTATCAAAATTCGCATATATTTATATTTTACCAATATTTATACACTGCTCGAGTAGTACTTGAGTAGTTGAGTGGTTTTTGTTAATACACTGGCCGGGAGATCGGGCAAGGGAAGCTCTGGAGTACGACGAAGAATTGGAAGGGGGTTTATGATAGGTATTTGTCGTGAGGTTAGTGGGGACTGGTGTTCGGTGATTTGGTCATTACTCCACGGCCACCCGATTTCTCGTTGTCCAGATACATCTCATCTCGCACAATTTGCGCGAAGACTATTCCAGAAGTTTTGAAAATAGTCGGGTAAGCTTTCATTCGCCGAGATCCTCTTGGAGAATTGATTCTGGTCGTTCCCGCCCTCCCTCTAAGTTGTGGTTTGGTCGGGGAGTAAGTGAGGAAGGCACGACGGGAGTCAAAACTCTATTTGGCGAACCTCTCGACAGGTTGCGACTTTCGACCACCGTCACCTGCTCCTTCCTCTTTCACAAATTACTTTCGACGCGCCTCTCATCTTGTCGAGCCTTCTCGTCTTCTTCATTTTTCAATTCCCAAATACCAAAAAACCTCGAGCATCACAGACCGTCGCGGCTTTTGAGGATCTCGTCGTGCAACGCGTCTTATTCTTCCGCTCTTGACGGATGCACTCAATCTGCCTTTGATTCTTGATCTTATTATCTTCAACGCCGTCGAACTTTACTTTCCAGCAACCTCCAATCATCGGACATCATGATGGAGCTAAGTGGTCGCGATCAGTCGACACCCAAGTCTGAGGACGCGTCGGATGAGCGTGAGGAGCTGCTTCTTTCTGTGGCGAATGACGATACAATCGAATCGACTAATATTGTCGGTACAAGTGGTCAAGACAAGGGCAAGGCTGTCTCAGCAGAAATTCAAATTCTGGCGATCCGTTCGGGCTATGGTGATTTCTGCTTCGGTCGAAAGGGGGACAGTCATATGTGTGGCGGCTACGAAAGGGCCGAAGAGCCTGAAGATCCAACCCTAGGTAGTAATGGTGTACCTGTTATCGAGATGAACTCATTCAAACGGTATGTACTTTCTAGATTTTCCCACTAAAATAAAAATTCCTAAATTTCGCTAGCACGGGGTACTTTCGTTTTGAGAGCCTACCTCTCGAGATTCGTCGCAAAATCTTTCGCTTGGTAGTCGCCCGGTTCTACCAGCCAGATTCGGTGACAAAAGAACTGTACACTTTTGTTACGATCGATCATCATCGCAAATTCGACCAGGATTACAACCTTACCTATGAACGATTTGTCCAAAAAAGGCAAGAAGACCATGAACGTATATTCAGGGGCATGAGTTCGTCCAAACCCCCGGGATATGTGGCGCCACCACCAAAGACACTCGAGGAGAAGAAGCTTGAGTATGAAAAGGCGAGGGAGTTGTTATTGGAGGACGCCGAAATCTAACCAGGTCGAAGTGGAAGATACAAGATGCTGTCAGATGTGAGAACAGCAGTGGTTTCACCATGGTATGCCCAGGAAAACAGTACCGACTATATGTACCTTGCGTGGATCAGACAATTATCCAATGTCAGTACTGGTATTAGAAGAGAGCTTGGAGATGCACTCTGGCGGCGTTCCACTGTACACATAAAACTGGGCCCAAGCCCTGTTGGGTCGCGCCATTTCGGAGAGCTTTACAGGTTCATGGAAGATCGCCCAGATGTATGTTTTGGTATCACGGGTTTGTTGGTGTATGCCGATATCGATACAGAAAGTTGGCCCTACGTCCAGCCAGATAAAGTCCAGACAATCATGGAGAGGTTCAAGTACTTTGGTGAGAACCTAAGATTGGAGACCTTAACACTTCATCTAAGCATTCGAGAAGCCGACATAAAAGATTTACTTGCTTTGCAGGGGAGGTTCGTTACTGCCATAGCTACCAGACAGTTGGTCGTCACCAAAAGCTTCGACATATGGCTTCAAATCGATTTCGACAAGGACAAGTATGACAACTGGGACTGGGAAGCATACCAGAAGGCGGTTTACTCAGAAGAGGGGGGACATGCAGAGGAACTACACGATTACTATCACGACCACGAGAAGAAATTTTTGTGTTACTATAAACTAATCAGACAAAGGTATACGCCGCAGATCATAGAGCTCATGATGCCCGACACCCTTCGAAAGCAAAATCAATCTCGAGCCACCTCAGAGCAAGACCAATATTTGAGATACCGACCATCAAAATAATCTCTTTCAGAAGTTGCAAGCTCGGAGGTTCAAGGAAGAAGGAATTGCATGCACTGTAGGCACAATTGTCGTTTAGCTTTAGAGGGGCTTGCTTTCTCAGTTGATATGATGGTTGCTTGACCGACGGTTTGCTATATCTGGGAGGACTACTTCACCATTGGGTTGTATGTGAGAATGATGAAATAAATATTTGCTGCAAAAATAATCTTCAATTTGGCGAGTGATCACTTTCGAGTTGCTTGTGACAGTCGTGATTTTAAGGTTCTAATACGCTGATAATTTCCTCTTGTTGTGCGAAACTGTGTTGAATAACTGAATTCATTAATTTCTGGATTATCTTTCGGACATTTTAGTCAATCGCAAACACCCTCTAAACAGTAAAACAAGGGTTCTTCCAGTGTAAGCAAGAATTCATGAAGTATCTTACTCGTGACTGTTTTTTTGCCCCCAATTGAATGATTTACTCGGCAGGCGATTTCTTTGCTGGCATTGTTATTCTTTGCTCGTAGGTTGTGAATTTTTGAGCCCTTTTGAACCTTGAAAGTTGTAACTTGGGATTCTCTCTCAGCTTACTTACTTCTAAACTGGGTAGCTTACTGAATTTTCAGGTAATAACAGCGTCAGCAAAATTTAAAACCGCTTCAAACTGCTCCAAATAATTATATAAACTCCTCTTTTCTGAAAGGAAAGGAGTCTGAAAGAAAAAGGAATGTTTTTCAGTATCAGGGTGGTCTCGTCCGAAGCTGGGACGCGGTAGGAAGGTATGCCGACAAAAAAAATCCCATCCTCAACACCATAAAGGCCATGTTTTCGATAAACCGCCACACCTCTCTCCAATCCCTCTAATTTCTTCAAATTGTCGCCCTCACTCTTCCCAAAATGTCAAGAACGAAAACTATATACATCGTCCGTCACGGCCAAGGCCAGCACAACGTCTGCCCCGAAAACCCCCAAGTTCGTAACCCCACCATCCATACCCCACCATCCTCCCTTCCTACCAGCATTCCACCAGCCCATGACCTCTCTTTGCCTCAGAAAAAAATATCGCTAATACCCTCCAAAACAGGGCAACTCCCAAGTCAAAGATCCAAACCTCACCCCCGTCGGCCGAGCACAATGCCAGGACCTCCGACAGAGATTCCCCCACCACTCCCAAATCCAAATAATAATTGCCTCCGGCCTCCGTCGCACAATCCAAACAGCAACAACAGCCTTCTCCCCCGTCTTCGCACGACCAGAGGTACAATTACTATTAGTCCCCATGGCGCAGGAGATTAGCAATAAACCCTGTGATGTGGGGACGGATAGGAAGGAGTTGGAGGGAGGGATTGAGGGGGTGTTGGAGGATGTAGATGTTAAGCTTGGACCGATGGAGAGGATAGATTATAGTCTGCTTGAGGAGGGGTGGAATGGGAAGGTTTGTGATTTCTTTGAATATTGGGGGGTGTTATGCTGATGATTGGGGTTTTGGTAGGAAGGGGTGTATGAAGCTTCTCTTGAGGCGGTAACGAAGCGTGCCGCGGAGTTTAGAACTTGGCTTTGGGGGAGACCTGAAACTGAAATTGTGCTTGTTACGCATGGGGCTTTTATACATCATGTTACAGAAGATTGGACTGGATTGCAGCCTGGGAAAGGTTGGTAAAAATCTTTCCCTCTGCATAGAATGGACGTGCTAACGAAATGTGTAGGAACTTCCTGGTTAACTTGTGAATATCGAACTTTTACTTTTGATGAGGCTTCTAGTGAGAAGGAGGCACATCTTGTCGAGATTGGTGGGAAGGGAAAATTGGAGACTAGACCGAGGGGGGCGCATGCTAATGATATTACGGGAATAGAAGCTGCTGATGCGTTAAGAGAGGGTTAAAAAAGTTGCGAAGATTTTAGATTAGTAACATGTAGAAACTGTGCATAGAAGAACGATATAATGTGTTAGACATAGAAGACATACATCTCAAGCTACGATAATTGTTCGTTGTGTGAGAAAAGGACAGAAGGTCTACAATTCTTGACAGAGACGCCTTGAAAACGATCTGAAAGTAAACAATTTTTCATTATGCTAATTTTCTAGAACGTTGTCTAGTATTATCTCAAGTATCAGGTCCCAAACCTTTCTGGCATTTACCTTGCCACAGCCAGGAGAACGAGCTGAAAGGCAAAAGATATGGCTATTGCTTTGAGCATTCGTTTCTCAGAATGTTCTCACAACGAAGTCCTAATAGTAGAAGGCGACCTCCACGTCAAGCTGTAGGCCTGCTCCGAGCAAAAATAAATAAAAAAGAGCGGAGACTGCTGAAAGGGCAAAAAAATATTTACTTCAGGTCGTGCCCGGGTTCGAACTGGGGACTCGAGAATGCTCTTTTGAAGAGTCAGAATCTCGCGTGCTAACCACTACACTACACAACCTTGTTGGATGTTTTTGATGTGTCGGTTTTCGTTATTCTAATACTCAAATAAAAAAGCTGAAAAATTCGGTGGGTTGTGGGTTCAGCCGCATTGCCCGAAGCTTTGCCAGTCCTTGATCCCTGTCACACTCCGCCTTGAAGGAAATGGAGGGGCTGGGAATCGGTAAATGGCTGTTGCAACCAAACTAGTTACTGACTAGAGATTAATAGCTTACGATCTCGATGACTACTGTTGGCGTACGTCAATAAACTTTAAATCTTATTTAGTCCGCGATCAAGGGCGTAAAGCCTCTTCCTAAGGCGCAATGTTCTCGCGCCCGACAAGTTCTCGGTTCAACACCCCCAAGTCCAAGTCACCAAGAAAGATACCTCTCCGCGGACTCTTCCAAGATGGCGTCTGGCACTGTACTTCCCCCCATCTTCCTCCCTATCATACGACTATGCTAACTAGTATGCGACAGGCAATTGCGAGCCTCGACTCACAGCGACGAGATTCCAAGTCAAGAAGGAGGGCCAGAATAAAGGACGATGGTTCTATACCTGCCAGCAACCAAAAGAACGAGGATGCGCTTTCTTTCTGTGGGAAGACCAAGCCAAGGCTAGGGAGAAGAGGGCGGTTATGAATAACACTAGGTCGGAAATCGATCCGCTGCAAACTCCTACGAATGCGCCACGGGCACAGAGGACGACTGGGGGAAATGCTGCGACAAGGAAACCTCATGCGATGGATCTTTCGACTTCGAGCGAAGATGAGTTTGGCGCATTTCCACTTTCGAAGGATGAGATTTCCAGCGTCGCAATGGTAGCAGAACGGGCTTCGAAGCCACCGGAAACACCACGCAAGACTGTGAAGAACAGCGCATTTACAACCCCGAGCAGTAAAAGGAAATGGGACGAGGCAGACATTTCCACGGAAGATGAAGATGAATTTGGAGATTTCCCGCTATCACAAGAGGAAATTGCAAGCGTTGTCAGGAATGCAGATAAACCACGAAAATCCGCGAAGAACAATCCTTTCGAGACCCCGAGCGGCAAGCGGTCTATGACAGCGGCAGAATTGCCAACACCATCTACGGGAACTTCTAGCGGCTTAAAGCCTAAGAATTTATTTGGCACTCCTGCTGTTCGACTTAATGGCGGAATGTGGGATGGCAACGAGCCATTCGCCCGAACTCCAAACGCGACACCAGCTACACCTAGTCGTTTTCGAGATGGCGACCCAGAATCGCTTGTTAAGGAACAATCTGGCTTCGATATCACAGACGAGATGATGGCTATTCTTAAAGACTCCAAAGTCGACGAGACCACTACACAGAAAGTCCGTGATTGTTTGGGCAGGCAATCTCTCAAGATTTCGGGTATCGTGAAGGGACGGGATATCAGTCGCATCGCTTTGAAAAATAAGGATATGAAAATTGCGGAGTTGCAGCGGAAGATCACGTCTCTTGAGACGCAGAGGGAGATGGATAAGATTGTTATTCGGCATTTCAAAAGTGATATTGCGGAGAGCGTGGCGCGGAAACGGGGGAGAGGACGAGGGAAAAGTTGAGTGCTGTTGGGAGTTTTTCCCACCACCCGTGAACTAGATCCCGAGATCTACGTATTGTCGGAAGTTCAGTATTCCCTCGAAATTCTTAACCACTCGGTCCACTCCAACAAGCAAACAAGCATCGCCCATTTGCGGCAACTATGACTAGAAGAGCCGTGTCGAGCAGAGAACTTGATATCCCTGCTCGGATATACACAAGGCAAAAGTAATGTGTCAGGATACAGGAACTATAGGATATCCCAGTGACAGGCTGGCGTTAGCCAAGGGTTACTGTATGGAATTTGAAGGAAAGGAGAAGTGAGGTTTTTGGGCTTGTATACCCTGGAAGCACTGTTGTATTTGAGTAATATACCCAGCGTTGCAATTTTTTTGTCCCGATTGTACTTTTTGTTCTGATTGCGGGTTTCCTCTTTAGTTTCTAGCTATATACCCATTTCTCAAATTCTACCTCGAAAATTGGTTCTGCAATTCCCATTATGCTGTGTCCCGTTTTGTATCATGCTCGGGGTCAAGATGTGTCTGGGGTTGACGGATCGAGGTGACGCTTTCGTTCTTTCTTCTTACCCCTCCTTTACTGTCAAGACGATAGTGGGTTATCCCTCTGAGTGAGTGTTTCTTCTCTAACGGCCCCGGGTGACCCGTGACATTTTCAAATCCCACCTTTCTTTACCTATTCTCGACTTTGCTAGCGGGTTGATTCAGAATCTCTTCTTGAAGCATACATCAATCAGCATTCGACTCAACTCCTCTCACAAAATGACAATGCACTCAACAGCCCCGTTCTTCCAACCTCTACTTGCTCTTACGGGAATATGAGAATGGGGTTTCATACTAAGAGCCTGCTTAACATGCCACGCACTCATCCCCTCAACATAAATCCAATTCACATTCTCCCCCACCGCATTCTCCATCCAATCACCATCCCTAGAGAACTGAAAAAACTGCGCCGAAAAAGCTAACGCAAATCGAGTCTGATAATATTCTCTAGTTGGCTGAGGTAGTGTATCAAATTGGCGGGCCGTGAGATTTTCTTGTCGTAGCTGGTATTGAATGAATTGGAGGCGTGCATACTGTAAATGTTAATAATAGTTTCGGGATGAAGAGGGGGGGAGGGTAACTTTTAGATTCAACCACCGGCCTTGTGCTTGTATGTAGAATGGATCGTTGGGTTTGCAGTTGAGGATGCTGTTTATTATGTTTATTATGGCTTCGGTTTTGGTTCTGGGGGGTATGGACTTTGGGATTTCCATGTTGGGTTGGTTGGGGGATGTGAGTAGCACTTTCTCGAGATGATGTGACGTCTAATGTGATGGGCAATGATTGGAGGGCTGGGGCTTGGCTGTGTTACGCGAGGGGACGGCTGTGGTGCGAGGACGGCTACTGTCACACCAGTCTATCTTGACCCCTTACACTTTTTTCGGCCAAGCGTAATTGTTGAGGAGGATGGATACTTTTTTTTTATTCAGGTAGCAATATCAGGGTTGTGTCAAGAGAGAAAGATCGATTTTGGCACAATTCAAAAGTTTTAGTGGTTTTTCTTTCTTGTAAAACTCTTGGATATGTGGAAGATTGATTTATACACTTATGGTATTTTACTCACGGTACTACTCTGAGAACTATCAGTCTACGCTATTCAACGAAGTCGGGGTCAAAGGAGCTTTTTTCTAGTGGAGGAAGGATTCCATCTCACTTATAATCTGCACCAGAATTACAAAGCTTACTTCTATTCCTTGACTATTCAATCTAAAAAACAGTGGGAGATATGAAATGGGTTAGACAGAGATCACTTGAACACATCAAAGCGAAGAAAACTCCTGAGGAAACTAATATAGATTAATTGAGGTTGTAAATCTACGACATATGAAACAAGTAAACAACAAAAATCCCTGGCCAGGTGATTATACAACAACAAAGCAGAAGTCTTTCCCCCAAAACAGCAGAAAATCAGGCGCCCAAATCTAAAATAAATGTGTAGTGATCGAAAATCCCATTCGATTTGTAACCTCAACAATATTAGATATAAACTTTCAGGGAGGGATTGTTATTTGAACACACCGGAAGGTTTAACCAGACAGACTAGGGCGTAACTCATTGGCCACCCTTTGCACGACGCTTCTGCGAAGTTTTGGCTGCAGCAACCATGGCCGCTCGGTCATCACGCTCTTTTCTGGAGGCCTCACGACGTTTTTGAGATTCTAGGGCTGCTTTTTGCATGCGGTCGTTCTCCGCATCGGTGGGAACTTTGATGAATCCGCTGCTGTCGGTCATATTGGTTTTGGCGGGTGGTTTGAGGTGAGTTGTGTTGGGGAAAGAGGAGATGATTTTTTTTGGATGTGGTGGGGTGTGATTGATTCAGGTTGAAAGAGAGATGGGTTTGAATGAAGAAATCAGACAGGAGATATGGAATTCTTGTTCTTATATATACTCTCCTGCCTGACTGCCTAAATCAATATGGAACACTAACAGTTGGTCTTTTCAAGGACACAAGAAACCAACATAAGGTGTTTGGATGAGAATGAAAGTTGGTTTTTGCTGAGAAGCCCGTGAATTGTCCCGATGATGTTAAAAAAGCGTCATGAATTTTCCTGCAACGCTGGAGGCGCTTGCATAGGCATATTGACGGCCACTGTAGGTGATCATGATGGCTGACCGAGGTGATTCAGCAGTAAGGCTTTTCAAGAAAAAGACTTCTTTATAACCGTATCTGTAACCGTCGGGCGTATTCGAACATTGTTGGCAAGGTGAGTAACTGCCCAAGTGAAAGCCTTTTATGAAATGTCTACTGAACTAGCAGGTGCCTAGCAATAGTGGCATAGTTAAATGTCAGCTGGTTATCTTTCTCGAGTGGAGGAAGTTTTGAAGGTACTCGTGCATTTCACCCCACCGAACCGAGGTGTCGGTGACAATGGATTCGATACACGCAAGGCACTCCTCAGGCGGAAGCAGGCATTAAAATTCCATAATGCAATGTGGGTTGGTCAAGAGACCCCCATATCGAAAGCCATGTGCTAGTTTTCCAAATTCTGGTTGGTATTCCCCAGCCGTGGGACCAGTCACAGATCAACCTTTCCTTCACCGAGTTGGCACGCCCCCTAGTTTTCCTTTGGTCTGTTTTCGTGAGACCCTTTAGGTCTGGTACCTTGAATTCATCCCTTTCAAAACGAAAGGGTGGGGAACCAACATACTGGGGTGATCTGGAAGGGGGCGATGCCGTTTCGGCGGCTTTACGAAGGAGACTGCTTGATACCCTCCGAGCAAACAGCCAACAGACTGGAAACAACATTTTACCTAATTCCATGAACGTTATCTCTACTGGGGAAGATTGCTTCTCCAATCAATCAACATTTGAGAGATAACTAGCCTGCACCGTCCTGCTCTACGATAATAAGATTGGAATGAGAAGTTAATGGCAAAAAGCAAGGGAAATTTTATGAAAAAAGAGAACTTCAGAACGTCGTAAAGAATGATCATCTGTGTTCAGTTTCACTGAAATATGGGTAATATCTGAGGTGCTTAATTATTCCCCGCCATTTCACATTCCAATTCTTTATTGTTTATGGTATATGCAAATTTGCTTGATGAAGGGGAATATCTAAGAAGCCGCTGTGTTGTATTTTAATTTTGTTCCTAGTTTAGAACTCAAGCATTCCCAAACCGTGCATCACTATCTACCCAGTACGATTCCAGCTGCTCCATCTTGGCTGATACCGCGAGGTCAATCCTTTGCAATGCCTCCTCACCTAGTGATTCGACACCAGCACTGGCATCGTGTTGAACGTTCATTGCATCCCAATAGACCGAATCAATATCAAAGCTCTTCCTCATGCCATAATCGAACCAAAACCTCCCGCTTTCCCACGATTCGCGCATTTGACATGAGAGGGGCGGTGACTCAGTCTGTTGGTTTTTTGCTTCGACTTTCTCCATCGCTTGCAAGAACTGCTCTAATCTTGGCTCGTAGAGCACCAGGAATTCCTTCAAGCTGTAGTCCTCGAGCCACATATCTGGGCCAAGTAAGAGTAGCCACCAAGGGGGGTCACTTGCGAATTGTGACGGCATGGAATTGGTGAACTCGAAGTCCAAAACGGCGGTGATCTGAAGAGTTTCGGGATTTACGATCATATTGGAAGGTTGTAGATCGTCGCAATATGGCTTGAACGGACCTGCATCGCCAACACAATATTTTGGAATGAGTTGCTTGAACCGATGTCTGGCGATGTATCGTTTCCGGGCGTCTTCTGGGGTTTTGGCAAGATTTCGTTGTGCTTGGAAGTGGAGTAAATGACCATCTGCAACGCTTTGGAAGTATTCTTGAGCAGAAGTGAATGGCTCTCTAGGAAATTTGTCCATTGGGTAACCTGACACTGTTGCCAACTCGTTCATGTTATAAGTAAGAGGTCTAGAAGTTGTAGTCCAGCTTTTGGTGGCCTTGTTTTGTGAGATGGATCCAATGGCAGGAAAGTCAAGTTTCCACAATTGAATCATGTAGTGTGCGAGTTGACCGTAGATGGTGTCCAGAATCTTTGGATCTATTTCAGGGTTCAAAATCTCATCGTCCTGGTCGGTTTCCGTCGGGGTCTTCAGAAAGGCGGATAGCTTCATGCCATCGATGAAGTCCATAATCATGAAAGGTCCCAGTCCTTGTGGGCTATCTTCGGTCAGGCCCCAGCAGGTGACTCGAGGGATAGGAATGCTTGTGTTTTCTCTGAGAAAGTTGATAAAGTTGAACTCATTTGCAACCTTCTCATCTGCCCAGGCTGTTGCTGTATGCCCTGGTTTTGGAAAGCGAATAATGGCATCCGAGCCGCCATCACTGAAACTGATGCGGAGGCAAAAGTTGAAGGAGCCTTTGTAGTACTTGACAAATTTCCCCGTCGTGTCTCCCCCTCTTCGGCTAGCAACGAATGTCACAATCTCATCTCTCGATTCGAAGACTCGATTCAGCCAAGCCTTCCATTCCTCATCGCCATCCGTTTCGAACAGTTCATCAAATACTGTCATGGTCGTGAGATTCGAAGTTCGAGTTTTTGGATTCAATCAGTCTTCCAAAATTCATAAAGCGAAGAGGAAATTGCAAAACGTGGGGAATAAATGGAAACTCGAAAGCTGGGCATGTTGGTCGTTGTGTTGGTTGGGCGGCTACAGGGCCGAGGGCACGGTCCGACCTGTATTATTGATCAATCATTAGACAACAGCTTCCGGCGGGGAGGGTATTTCGAACAATGCTCGGTCAGGCCGTCTAAGTAGCAGGCAGTAACCGAAGAGCGCTTTTTCTTCGAAACCGACATTTTTGCTAAACAAAGCCGCCGACCCCCACAGCCTGGCTAAGCTACAGTGTCGCGTTTTTAGAGGTATGTCATATATTTCTTCCTAGGAAAGAGTCTAAGAGAGAACCTAGAAAGCTAAGATAATACTTAATTTAGCATCTATAATAGCTATTTAATTCTAAGCCTCTATATAATTTCAACAAGACTATAGTCCTTATGAATGCTCTTTAATCTAATACTATAATAAAAAGATTTAAGTTAAATTATAAATTTATTTATTAAATATTAGAATAACTACTACTTAAAATTAGTATAAGAAATAAGTAGAGTAGAGTAGAGTAGTAGATATATACTCTACTCTACTTAATTACTCTAAGTAGTACTCTAAGTAATACTCTAAGTAGTTAAGCTAAATCGAGCTAAGTATAATAACTCTTAAACTAACTAGTTAACTAAGTCTCGTCGAGTTAGTATATAAGAAGAGATATAAATATATAAGTAGTTTACTCGAAGGTAAACTTGTTACTTAACTATAAAGCTATTAAGATAGTAATAATAATATAATATTAAGTTAAGTATAAAGCTTCTATCGAATAGTAGATATACTAGTCTTATATAGAACCTTTATTTCTTATTAAAATCTCTCGCTTAAAGAGAGTTCTAAATATTAGAGACTCTATAGCCTCTAAGGACTCTATTATATAGAGACTCTATTATATAATTTTCTATTCTAATAAGATCTCGTATTAACTAGTCTACTATCTAATAATACTTCTAAGAGTTATATATAAATAGTACTTAATCTATTAGAACTCTATCTAGTTCTTACTTATTATATATTTATTATATAATTTATAATATTATATTATCTAAGTAAAAATTAAACTCTAAGAAGTTTTTAAAGTAATAGTTACTTTAGAGAAGAGTATATTTAAGCTAGTTACTATATAAACTCTTCTTATTAGCTATATTTAAAAGATATATCTTAGTACTATAAGACTTATAAGTCTACTACTATAGATCTATACATTTAAGCCTTATCGCGATTTTACTAATTTTATATCTAATTTTTAGCTTATCTATAATAATAATAACTATATCTCTTCTTATTAACTAGAACTACTAAAAAGACTATAAGATAGCTATAAAATATAAGAAGGCTATATACTAACTTTACTAGTTTAGAAAAGTCTCGATTTACGTTCTATAGTACTAATATAAAGACCTCTTCTCTAGTTAGCCTCTTAGAGAGAGTATAATATATAAGATACTTAGCTATATAGTTCTCGAACGAGCTCGCCTAGAGTATAGCGGTTCTATATTCCTTCTATTAGATAAAAAAGTAGATGATATTATTATATATTATATAGAAAGCTAGAAGAACTATTCTATAGACTAGTTAGTATTAAAGGACGAGTTAGAGCTAGGTTATTCAGTTTAAACACTTAGGTATAAGATATACTAACAAGGCTATTATTAGTACGTTTTCTACTAAAAGTCTTACTTAACTCTTATATAAGTAAAAGCCTAGTAGCTATAGAGTCTTACGTATATATTCTAGATAGTAGAGTAGTTAAAGGTTCTCTAGTTAGATAAGGTTACCTTTTAAGTTAGAGGATAAATAGCTAAGTGTAGAGTAATCTAGAATATTAATAAAGAATACTTAGAATAGTTCTATAATATCTATATTTAGTACTAACTTCATCGAGGCTATATAACTTCTATAAATATATAGAGAGCTATTAGTTATAGATATAAATCCTCTCTTATCTTTCTTAAAGGTTATAGAAAGAGTAGTATCTTTCTATAACGAGACTACCTTATATAACTTCTAGAACTCTATATTTAAGAGATTATAGTAGCTTTCGCTCTAGTTACTTATACTCTCTATCTCTTAACTAAGCCTCTATTTATAGAAGATAAGAATACTACCTATAAATATAAGTTAATATATAACTACTATACTAAATTTCGAATAAAATATAGTATTATCTTAATACTATATCCTTCTATCTTACTAGATATAAATTCTATAGAGAAGTACTAGCGGTAGATTAAATAAGTAATTTATAGAAGAAAACACTAACCTACTACTATAGAGGAGATACGCTAAGCTATTTATTATAATATATTTAGAGTAAATATCCCTGTATTCACGTGACCTAGAAGAGCTATATAAGTTCGTAGACTAGCTACACTTTAGAATGAGAAGATAACCGATTACTAAATATTTCGAATATCTCTACTACCTCTTTTATACTAATACTATTATAGAAGAATAGAAGGCTATACTATAGAATTAGGTAAATAAATTAGTTTTAAAGTAGAAATATTAGATTAATAGTCGGTTTCTCTTCTTTGTCGCTTCGCTAGAGGTCGGCGGAAGCAAGTGTCTCCTGTAAGCAAGTGTCTCCTGTAATGCTATAGATTAGCTCTCTACTAATTTTATATATATATACTATCTTAATTATTTCTACTACTACCTTATTTATTCTAAATCACTAAAATAGAACCTATTCGTAGTAGCCTACCCTCTATATCTATGCCACCTATAAAAGCCGAAAAGAAGGAGCGTATACATAGCGCTGTTAAGTAGGTAAAGGAGTAGAATAGTAGCGAAAGTATAACTATAGGAGCTTGAATATTCTATGCTAACGATAAATCGGTATAGAAGGTAGTAAAGAGAGTAAGGGAGAGGGTGCGGAATTTGAAAGATATATTCAACACTTATAGAGGGAATAATAAAGTGTTAAATAAGAGCCAGGAGGAGGCTATTCGTTAGTATTGTTATAAGTAGTAGAAGATAGGCCTAAGGGCTACTTACTCTATAGTATAAGCAGCTATTATAAACTTAAAACAGGTAATACTTTCTATCCTTATTCTATATAATTAGCTAATTCCCTAGGCCTAAATACTCTCTTAAAAGGCCCTGTCTAAGTCCTAGTTCCGTAAGTAGTTAAAAGAGTATACTTACCTCTATATAATTAATACGAAGTCTATTACCTTTAACCACCTTAAATCCTATACCGAAGACGAGATCTATAAATAGTTCGATAAATACATAGCTATACTTATATAATATAAGATCTGTAAGGCTAAATATATATAGAATATAGACGAATCTAGTATAAGAATTAGATATACTAGTAGTAAGAATATTATTATTCTAATATAAGTTAAAGAGTTATATATAGCGAATCCTAAGAATAGAATCTTAGTTACTATAGTAGAGACAATTTACGTAGATAGACAAGTAGTAGCTCCTTTTATGATTACGTCTAGAAAGGATATTATAGAGAATTAGATAGTAAAGGAGTTAACTAGAAAGAAATTAGTAGATTGCTCGCCTACTAGATATATTAATAATTAGATAATTATAGTATATACTAAACATCTTATTAGAGAGCTTAGTACTAGCCTAGATAAACTATAGTAAATCCTACTCCTTAATAGCTACGAGATATATATATATAACCGAGATTATAGAAGCGTATATATAAAGAGAGTAGCTCTACTATTACTAGGTTACGAGAGCAAATTAATAAGAAAGAGGCTGAAGAAAAGAGTAATCAATTACATAAGAAGGAAAAGAGGCTTCAAGTAGCTATAAACAAGGCTAAGAAGTTACTTCTTAAGTAGAGTGTATAGGTAAGAAAAGACGAGAGATCTCGAAAGGCTAGGCTTTTATAGTATAAGAAGGATAGTACTCTCCCTCATCTAGATAATTTAATTCAAATCCGTAAGCTAGATAAGGAGCCTACTTTTGTTTAACAACTATAGTATATAGCTGAATTTTATCCTAAATTAGTATAAGCTATTAACGAAGTCAAGGTACACTAAACACAAGATCTTATTAGTATAGTAGAAGAAGGAGAAGAAGGCAAGATTATCTTTAATTTAGGTAACTCTTACTCTTTTAATATAAGTAAGGTTATTCTAGAGTATCTAGATAGTGCTCTAGGCTCTCCTTATAAGAGTATAGCCTTAATAGACTTAGTAAGAGCAAATGCCGACTTCCTAGACTTTGAAGAGTAGCTATATAGATAATAAATCATTGTTTACAGGCTAATTTTTAGTGTGGGAACATGTGCCGGAGTAATCCCGGCTATAGAAGACACTTACTTACAGGAGACACTTACTTCCGCCGACCTCTAGCGAAGCGACAGAGAAGGGAAACCGACTATTAATATACTTATTTAATACTATAGATAGTCTACTTCTAATTAATTAAATAGTCCTTAATTAATTTAATAATTTATTATAAAAGTACTCTATACATATAGACCTATAGTAGTAGGCTTGTTATAGCCGCGACCTTTATAGAAGTACTACTTCTAGAGAGTTTATTAAAAATATATATTATTATTCTATTAATCTATATACTTCTATATCTCTCTATTACTAGTACTTATAAGTTTATATCTTTATAATTATCTCTTAAGTACTATAGTAAGATATAGTAAGAATTATATTAATCTATTTTTTTATTTAAATTTATTAGTTTATTCTTTTTATTAAATAGAAGTTATTATTAGGAATTATACTCTAACTATAGCGATTATATATACGCTTAGACGCGCTTAGCTTAAGAATAATATAGTTTATTAGCGAGTTAATTATATTACTAAGTCGATTACTAAAAATATATATAAAAAACATCTATATAACTCTAGTAAAAATCTATAATTCTTAATAAAAATTAATAAAATTAAAAACTTTACTTTATTACATTATATATAAGTAATAGTAGAAATCTTAGATACTAACTAATTATAACCGCTAAGTTATTAAAGAAATAATTTTTTTTAAATAAATATAGAGGTAATTTTAAGCGAATTATTAGTTATAACTAGTAAGCGTTCTAAAATTTTAAAATTACTTATTTATATAGTAATAAAGTAAATTTTTTAATTTTATTAATTTTAATTAAGAATTATAGATTTTTACTAGAGTTATATAGATATCTTTTATATATATTTTTAGTAATCGACTCGATAATATAATCGACTTACTAATAAACTATATTAGCTATTCTTTTAGAAGTATCTTCTAGTCTTACTTTCTTACTTTCTTTCTTTCTTTAGCTTTCGTTCTTATATATAGATGTCTCTATAGTTTAATTTATAAGTACTTACTATAACGTGGTTTACTACCGAGCGACGTATATTACCGAGCGACGCACTTTTCTCTACTCTACTTCTTATAAACTTTAAGACGCGTTTTTTCAACTATTTATTATGGAAATTCAAACCTAAGAAGCGCGAATTATTCTAGCTATCAAGGCTATTCGAACGTCTAAAAAGCTAAGTAAGTACTCTATAGTAAAGATCTACCAGGTCCCTAAAGTAACACTTCGATATAGAATAGCTGGCCGAACCTATTACTCTGAAATTAAAGCTAATTGTTATAAATTGAACAACTTAGAGAAGGACACGATTGTTTAATATATACTTGATCTAGATTCAAGAGGATTTAGGCCCTGTCTAACTAGTGTTGAAGATATAGCGAATCTCCTACTTAAATCTCGAGGGGTACTATACGTTAGTAAGAACTAGGTATATTAATTCATTTAACAACGACTAGAGTTAAAGACGCGTTTTAATCGCGTTTACGACTTCTAAAGAGCCTTGTGCGAAGATCTAGAGCTTATTAGCGCGTGGTATTAACTAGTTGAGAATATACGGGCGAAATATAGTATTGTAGACCCTCTCTACTGATATCAACCTTTAGGTCTCATAGACTCCTTCCTTACAACCCAACTAATGCTCTTTTACAGACGACATTAGTTAAGAATCGGATTACACGTCATCAAGGAAGCTCGCTGACCTCTATTTTCCAGATAGTAGCTGTATTAGCTAAGGGTATAGAGCTGTTAGCTCATAAGATGACTTTATTATCAGCCGAAGTCTATACCCTTCGCAAGGTAAATGAAGCACTAAGTAAACGCTGGAGGGCTAAAAAGACTCGGGCCCGTCAAGGGGGGCACTTACTGTAGAGGATACGCAGGACGTATTAGCTTAGAAGGAAGCAGAGGAACAGGCTCGACGCGACAAGCGCTCTGAGGAGGGTAGGCAAAAGGAGGGGCAGCCGTCTAGGCGACGATGTAGTACCTACAGGAAGTCTAGTCATAATACACGAACTTGTCAAGAGGCTGTAGATACTTCTAGTTCATCAGATTCAGATTCAGATTCAGATTAATTAATATAATATGTTGTGATTATTTAATTTTACCCTTTAGGTGGCAGGGTAGAGGAAAGTGCGCCGCTCGGTGATATGCGTCGCTCGGTAGTAAACCACGTTAAGCTCTAATGATTATAATATAATTATAACCTAGAAGACTATTTAAACAAGTTTATAGAGTATACATACTTTAGAATAAGAAGATAGGCGACTACTATACTCTTAATGACTAATAATAGAGTTAGCTAAAATGAGTACAGAATTAGAAATCTGTTGTCATCACGTGATACATCTCCTCCACTTACTCCTGATTTCTAGAGCCTCCATCTTTCACTTCCGTTATGGCAATTGAAGTTCTGTTGCACATCGCATATTTTGCCCAGCCAACCTAAAAGGGACGGTTACTTTTAGGGGTCTTGTTCGTCATCGAATTTGTTGGTGGTTTCTCGGCATGTTTGAGGTGCAAATCTAGATTTGGCGATGTCGGAGGAAATTCGGTATGCGGATGTCGGCACGTGAGTAAGCCTCCACCAAAACCAACCTCCCTGATTCCCTATACACGAGCACCAGGAAAAGCAACGCACACGACTTATCTGGCCATCTCGTTTGAGGCTGTAGGATTGATTTTCGAAATGCCATCAAGAGATTTTGATCAGGTCATGCTGCCGGCTGGGAATATTCCCCCGCGTTCCGCCAGAGCTGCCCAACTGCTCGCGAAACGGGCTCAGCTTACGGAAAACTCGGTTTACGTCAAGCACGGGAGGAGCCATCAGATTCAGAGAGAGATTGACGCTATCAACTTTGTTCACCAGCATACATCTATCCCCGTGCCCTCTGTGATTGAAGTTTTCATCGACGAAAACCCAAGTGCGGAAAGGAGTTGGTTTTCAATGAAAGAAATTCAGGGCTGCCCCCTCACCACCGCTTGGGAAAACTTGACGCCTACTGCTCGCAACAGAACCAGGGAAGAACTTCAAAAATATTTCCTCGAGATGCGAAACATCACTCCTCCGAAGCCCCTTTGCATCGGTTCTTGTATCGGTGGTCCTGCATACGATCATAGGCTTAACAACGGATTCCCCTGTGGCCCCTTTGCATCAGAATCAGATTTCAACGATTATCTTGTTGCCCCCGTCGCCAATTGTCCCAAGAAGGAACTGGTTGCTTATTATCGCCAACAGATGGCGGATGATCATGGACTGGCATATACCCATGCTGATTTGGATGGCGACCATATACTTGTCAATCCAGCCACGGGAGAAATAAATGGGATTATTGACTGGGAAATGGCTGGATGGTGGCCGGCATATTGGGAATACACCAAATCAAGGTTTGGGAGTAGATATCAATCATGGTGGGTGGAATTGATGGACCTTGTCTTAACTCCTTGCCTACACGAGTTGCGGATCGAAAAGGATTTACAGGAGTTTTAATAGATAAATTTCCAGCCCCAAACAAACACAAAAAGAGAGAGGTTTGGAACGAGAAAGAGAAGAGCTATCTTACTAACCTTAATTGGAGAGGTTGATTAACAAATTAAGCGAAACATACTATTATGTATAAGTCATAAGATATTTACACTAAAACTTACATAGAGAGAAAGAGAGGGGGGGCTTATTAAACTGAACAAAAATCGCTGAACTAGATAGCTGATTTGAGTCCTGTATAGGATGGGATAGTGCGACGGTTACGGCTCAAACATATTGGTCCAAAAGCTCGATTTTCCGCATAGCCGGCATAATGTAACATAAACCTCAAGTTGCGTATCCTGCTATGCAAAGATTTGTCCGTGAGTACACCGAGAGCATTATCTTCCCCCAATCATCCTGTTGTTTGTTGTTCCTCCGCATTGAGTCAAATCCGAGTCAGCTTGCATTGGACGGAATAAAGAATCCCGCTATAAAAACGCTACTGGGAGTTCCCGAGGAGCCCTATTTGATCCCGTCTCTGATGCATCTGCTAATTTTTGTTCAGTATCAGTATTTCTGTCTGGTTGGCTTTGTCGTATGGCACGTTTTTAAATTAAGACACGTTATCACGTGGCTCGATTTTTGGTAACTTATGACATGGATAATTTTCGAACCCTTTTGGAAATGAGGAGACATCGCATGGATAAAGAGCCTCCGAATCTACCAGAATGGTAATAGAAATTGCCAAGCTGTACCCCACAATCAGTATTACAGGGATCAATTGAAGTTCTATCCAATCGGGCTCTTGCTGGATAAAGAACTCGATTTGGTTAAACAAAAAACATCTCGTGGTCCCACTGAAGAGAGGTTTATGCGGCCCGTCGGTACCTTTCCCCAGATTCCCTTGGGATTTTCAGGTCTC
Organism: Hymenoscyphus scutula; assembly: GCA_001399465.1. Lineage (NCBI taxonomy): Eukaryota > Fungi > Ascomycota > Leotiomycetes > Helotiales > Helotiaceae > Hymenoscyphus > Hymenoscyphus scutula. The sequence goes on along the minus strand of LKTO01000318.1, from coordinate 21,947 downwards.
ATGTAAACTGGAAATCATATGTGGCGTGGAATGGGGATGAGGTTAAAGAGAAATGGATTTCCCCCTGGTGTTTTGCTCTTCTTTCTGATTCGGTTCTAGAACTTTCAAGTATACACAATTGGAAAGCTCCACATAATCCTAATCTTTTTTCGAACAATCTTCCAATATGGTTCTCCCTAAAGCAATCCTTTTCTCCCTCCTCCCATTCCTCCTCCAGGTCGACGGTCAATCGACCGGAAAAACAACAAGATACTGGGATTGCTGCAAAGCATCTTGTGGCTGGAAAGGAAAAATCACCCTCGCCAGCGGATCAAACCCAGTAGGATCCTGCGATGCCAAGGACCAGTTCCTCTCAAACTACGATGCAGCTTCTGGCTGTAATAGAGGCGGAGCATACATGTGCTCAAACCAGAGTCCTTGGGCGGTTTCCGACTCCCTCGCGTATGGGTTTGCAGCAACCACGATATCTGGTGGAAAGGAGTCGACTTGGTGTTGTGCGTGTTATGAATTGACGTTTACATCTGGAGCTGTCAAGGGCAAGAAGATGATTGTGCAAGCTACAAATACGGGCGGTGACTTGGCTAATAACCAGTTTGATCTTGCTGTAAGTATACACTTGAAGTATTTGTCTTCTTTAGAACTTGCTAACAAGTCAATTGCAGATTCCAGGCGGAGGGTTCGGAATTTTCAACGGCTGCACAGCAGAATGGGGAACCCCGTCTACCGGCTGGGGAGCACAATACGGCGGTATCTCCTCTCGCTCGCAATGCGATGCTTTCCCAGCAGCCCTCAAAGCCGGATGTTACTGGCGTTTCGATTGGTTTGGTGGATCTGATAACCCAGGTGTGACATTCAAAGAAGTTACTTGCCCTGCTGCTATCACCGCGAAGTCCGGTTGTGTAAGGCAAGGCCAAACTCCGACTGGACCAGCTACAACTTCGACTTGGACCCCAGGTTCGGGTTCAAGTTCGACTTCTAGTGCTGCAAGTAGTGCGAGTTCGCCAGTGGGTGGTACTCCTTCTACTACTCCTGGCACTGGTGCGGGACCTGTCGCGCAGTATCAGCAGTGTGGCGGCTCGGGATACAATGGCGCCACAGAGTGTGTTTCTCCATATGTTTGCACGGTTTCAAGCGAATACTATTCACAGTGTTTGTGAGATGCTTGGCTCGAAGTACTGCATCGTTCTTCATATTTCGATTCAAATGTATATATTTGTTGCTTGTATATAATTTTTCCGCCTTTCAGTTGCATGTTAAATCGAAATTGCACATCCAGCACGCGAAGTCCACCGGCACATTATGGACGTCCCAATTTCATACGCCCTCTCCCTTTTTTAGCACTGCTGCTACATGATATCCCACAAAAGACTCAACACCCCTCACCAATCCCTGACCCCTGCCGCTGAAGACGCTAGAAATTCAAGCTAGCTTACGGGAAGCAACGCTATATCTTCCCATGACCACCCAGAAATGTGAACAGAGACTAGGTAAAGCGCTGCTTTTTATTAAAGTGTTTATTGATGATTGTCTGGGTCTTTGAGTTCTCCTTATATTTACAGTACTGGGCTGAAAACATTTCTCCAAAAGACCTGGCAGTGCATGTAACCCCACTACCCTTTACGACCTTCTCATTAGTAACTTCCTCGTCCGAGTTTGTGAATCAAATATCCTTAATAAAATTATCTTAGGTCCATTCTGTACAGTATGTAGAGCTAAGATTCAACCCTCCAGGATATTTTAAAAAGGAAGGTAGGGCTTTAGTGAAGATCCAGCGCACGGACTGTTGCTATTCACAATTTGCCCCCCCCCCCTTTTCACTGCTGTCTCCTTTAGCGAGAGCGCCAGATCGTTGTCTTATGGGCTGACTACCATTTCAATAGTACATGGACTTGCATCATCGTGTGAGAGTTGTTTTCTGGCACAGATACATCAGCTTGAACGCCTTTCTATCTTGCGATTGTATTTTGTTACTGCTTGTACTGCATTTTTCTGAGAGACTCTTGGGACGTTTCACCGTGAACTGTTTCTACTTCTCGTTTGTGCAAGGTTTATTTCGTGGTCATTTTGCAGTGATATCGATTTTGCTCCTAAATAACTCTCTCCAAAATCAAAAAAATAACTTCAGAATAAATCGGAAAAGCTGGTGAAATACCCACGTTTCGCCCCAGTGAAAAACCTGTCGTAAACTTAAACAACCTCATTTCTGACGACTTTCTTCTCCATTCCAAACTGATCATCTTTTCCTTGGTAGTTTGTGGTTGGAGTACCTCCTAGAAAGGAGCTGACAAGAATCCCTGTTCCCACGCTCAGTGGAATAGCAACCAACACGACCTCCTCCGCTTTGATTCCTAGGATCATCCAAACCGTCAATTCCATGATTGCTATCATTACACCGAACATCCTCCTGTCTGTCAAACGCATTGCCTTTCTTTCTGCAGCAAGTGCTTCCCATAAAGTCCACGTCCAGAGGACTGCAGATATGACAAAAACCCCGAAAATACCCACCGCGGGGATGACTTTCAAGCCTTTCATAAGGATTTCCGGAATTGTCCAGGACACAAAGTCAGCGACCTCTTTATGTTAACGAAACTCCATCAGTGGAAAATCTCTCCTTACCAAGTTCATCATTCTACTCGGGCCTGTGAGGTTCATTTTCTTGTTGAGCCACAACGAAGTCGCGGCCATGGAAGTTGCAGATATACAATTCATACTCCCAAGGATTTTATCTGAGTCAACGTGTCTTCTAATGTTGTATAGTCCAGAGTAGCGAAGAATTCTCGGTCTCCCGCGTCTTTTTGGTTCGGTGTTGTATATGATGGCATGATGATATGCTCGTACCCCCAGCTTCTTGGTTCCTTTGTGTTGGTATGTGAGATTTGGACTTTGGCGGTCAGTCAATTGGGGGCATCTTAACCATAAACTGGATTCTTTCTGGGACACTTACACACATATACTATCTCCTTTCCCAAGATCCACAATGGTGAATCGCCTAATTTTGGCATATCCAGGCTCGGTGTTTGTTGTCATCATCTGCCCGTCCGGTTCAGTCCATTTAATCTTGAACACCAGCCCGGCTTTAAAAAATTCCTTTCCCTTCAGCACCTCATCAAGCGTCGTTCTACGCTCAAGCTCATTCTGCATACTCTTGCTCGCTGATGGGCTATTGATCAAGCATGGGTGAGGAAAATTCTTCGGGCCAGAGTCCGCCGTCTTATCTTGAAGTATTTTGGTGCAGTTGCCTCGAACTTTAAAATTGGGTTGTGGTTGTTCGTGTCCCTTATCCTCAAAGTGTTGTCCAACTTGCACCTTTCGTTCTTTCCGATGTGCGATGCAGCCGTCCATTCCGTCACTCGTGCCCTCAAATTCTACATCACAGAAGGTGCAAGCTGTCTTCGAAGGTGGTCCGCAAACAGCGAAGTCGGAACCGCTATGAGTTATCCATTGTGGGTACATGGCTAATGGAAATCCCACATTATATTCCAGGAATTCGCAGGGAAGGTCGTATCCCAAACCGGGGTTTTGATGTGACGGCTCTGGCCATTGAGACCATTTTGTGCGTGAGGAATAATATCTTGCAGAGGAATCTGGAGATAATAATAAGTCAATGCTTGCCCAATACAGCACAGTGGAGGTTTATCTTTACCGCTTTCTCTACACCACTCCGACCAACGAACTGATTTGCTAATAGCTTTCATGGCAACAACTTGCTTCCGTTTCAAGGACACGAAATCGTGAGGCATATCTACCGGTTGCTCAGAATTGAGTTGTATTTGATTATGCAGAATGGAGAACTCAAAAAAAGGCCCTGGAAGAATACTTGGAGGGCTCACCCCAGCCTTGTTTGACAGTCCGCCTCGCTGACGTGGCAATGCATTTCAATAACGCCTCATCCAGCCTTGTTCAGGATACAGATATCGTGAATACGAAGATTCCGCTGAATTTGACATTCTTTTCCATTGAGCGACTTCAAAATTAAATTCGCGATCAGCACGATACTTTCAACTCGACAATTAGCTGCCGTAGCAGAACTGCGACAGACAAGAGTAGCCATCGGGATGTCCTTCGAGCTCAATGAACCTTGTGTGCATCTCTGGCAAAAATCCAGTAAAGAGGAATTGGGTTCCACTGCTTTGACGCTGGAGTCTCCGCACTTTCATTTGCTCAGGTTTGACTTCCTAAAAGGCCTCGGGCACTGATAATGTAACATAACTAACAAAGGTGGAAACTCCAGGTCCCCATCCATTTACCATGATTTCGATTCCAAGCCGGTGTGGATCGAATTGTGGTTGGATATCAGTGAATTTGAGTCTTTGGCAAAGTTCGAAAGGGAGGTGTACCACAAGACTGACCCACCCAAAGTCACGAAACACACCAGGCGGAGTCTCCATACCCAGCGGGATTTATATACAAGAAAATCCAACGGGTTTAGCAAGCCATTTGTAGATCTCGCCACCGAAATAATACCCACAATACGAATACGCCCCAGGAGTGTCGCTGAGCCTCAGAATATTCAGCCTACGAGCTCTGCTCTACCTCCCAGAATTGGCCCAGATCTATCTTCCGATTCGAATGGCTCACCAGCCGAAATCAACCAGACGAGAGAGGTTGCTATTGTGGCTGAGTTAGACACTGCACAACCACTTGTAGAGCCCATGGAGTATGAAGAGGATCCCGAAATTGGAAGGAACTTTGGTATTCATGTTGAGCTTGCGACTCGAAAATGCAGCTGCCAATCTTTTATATTCGTCGTCGCAATAGCATTTGCACCAATAACAATGTTACTTGGGATGACAGCCAAGGAAGGAGACGGGTGGAAATCTGCATTCATAGCGTAAGTTTTACGCAAATAGTCATAAACCAAAGCACCAAGTACTGATTAATTTCCAGGTCATCGGGGTGCTGGTTACTGGTATCTACACTTGGGATCTATCTTGATCTCCGAAATCTGGACAAACCAACACTCGTGAGGTATGTTATTATCATCAATTAGTAGTGCACTAATTCTGCGTTCAATGACCTAATACTCGAAGTAGACGGTGTCTGTGGCATCTTGGCTTTTGTGTGGTTATGATGTACTTCTTCGTGGCAATATTGAAAATTGGTTCCGAAAGTCTTCCTCAGTGGCTTCCTACGATTATCGATGTTGGTCTTGGCGCAAGTATGGGAGTTCAGAACATACCATCAGATACAAGGGATAGATTGAGGGAGTATGTGACCAATCTTCTAGGAAGCATTTGCGGGGGAACGCAGGTGGTTGTCCAAGGGAGGGAACAATTGCTTTCTCACGGGGGACAGCCATAGGATAAGGGCGTTGCCGTTGATAATATAATAGTAGGAAAGTTCTAGGAGATCTAAATAAAACTTAAGTAGAGGATTATAAGAGTCTATAATTTTTTCAGATAAATATTCTATCAGTAGATAAGGATAAATAGACCTAGCTAGCTGGATGACCTTAGACGTGCTACCGGTAACAGGGAAGATATATTTAATGTTCTAAAGTCGTGGATATATATGAAGTCAGACAAGGCATGGAGTCGAGCATTGGGCTCCTCCTTTCTCAGTATGAGTTATCTTCCGTCATGGATAGAAGAAATTTGAAAATTATACAGAATTAAAGGGTCCCACTCTCGCATTATTTCTGTGTGGAACGCTTCTGAAAAGAGTGGGGGTATGTTGGAGGGACGAGTATACTCACAGCCGAAACCACTCTATAATGTACCAGATGTCTGTCTTGTATTGATTATTAGACTGATTATTCAATGGGATATTGAGTTACGTGTCAGAAATCGCAGGTGAGACTGTTATGGAATAAAAGACGAAGTCAATCAAACAGGAATTTCGAGACCAGATTGCCTCACTTTCGTTGCTAAATTGTTTAATCAGCAAAGCTTTATTATTAGCGAAATTAATAAACGAAATATTTTCCAGAATAGTCACTAAATTAGATCGATTCTATTGCTCTCAGCCTTACATGGAAGACACAACCACTATTCTCGTCACTTCAACCACGTCCATATAACCTCCAAAACCTTCTTCGCATTCTCTTTCCCGAAAAGCGTCCCTTTATCAACCCTATGCAACCTACACTTTCTCTTCTCCGGAATCTTCTCACGAGTAATAATCGGATTCCCAATATCCATACTCTTCCGCCAACTCCATAACCACGGTTTCCACTCCGCCTCGTCCTTCAAATGATACAACGCCACAATCAGGAAGAAAATCGGAATACTCATATACGCAGCCAAGGAATCCGCACTCGAGAAAGGATGAAGAAAGGAACGCCATCCATTGAAGAAAACGATGAGACAACAAGCGAGGAGGGCGTAACAGGAGCGGAGGGGTTGGAAATGGGTGCGGTAGGGGTAATCTACTGCTGCGCGGTTGAGGGTGTGCATGCCTTTTCTTTGGACGACTACAGGTTCTGTTGAGAAACCTTTCGTGGTTCTGGAAACTTTTGTTAGATGGAAGAATTGTGCGAGGAACTGTAGACTAACCTTGTTTTGAAGATGAGAAATGATGTCGAGACACAGGCGTAGACGATCAACATAGAACACGTAGAGAAAATTGCCAATCGACCAAGAATCTATGAATAAAGGTAAGTAGTTGTGGAGTACTGAGAGCATATTCATTTACTTTATCTAGGTACGGTCTGACTGCCAAAAACCCAAGGAAAGCAAAAAGCCAGCTAACGAATACAGCGTTGACCGGCACACCTCTCGCATTTGTTCTCTCCAACCAATGCTTGATTCTTGCTCCCCATCCAGTATTTGGCCAAACGTTTCGAATGCTGGCTAATGCATGAAGCAATCGAGACGAGATATACAATCCATTGACACCACACGAGTAAGCTGAGAAGATATAGAACGCGTTGAGGAAGTGCGGCCATCCTACAACACCATTTCGAATACAGGCTATGATTATAGGCGAGTTTTGGCCTCGTCGGATAGAGCTGATTGATGTATCCTGGAGATTGAGGTCGTTGTAAGGAACGTTAAGACCGACTGTGAAGACAACTAGGATGTATAGTAGGATGACAGGAAGGGCGATTTTTCGAGTGGCAAGTTTGATAGCTTCATCTCTGTCAACATGTTTATTCTCTACAGCTGTGAAGGACACCGTGAACAATCCTTGAACCGAGAAGAATATTGTGTTCAATGCTGACCACATGCCAATCAATCGGCCGCTATCTAATTAGAATGTTAATACTGGAGAGACAAAATTGTAAACCGGTCCAATATTTTCTACGCACCTCCCGTAAATGTATAATTAGAAGCACCAGGATCTGCATGCGTGCTATTCGAGAAAAACCCCCAGGGTTCTCGATAGAACTGAAAGGGATTGGTACCCTCCCGATTCGAATGCTGCACGTTAATGATAAAATTAAATAAAATGATTCCCACAATAACGACCATCTTGATGCATCCACAAACATACTCAATCTCGCTATATGCCCTTACAGGCAAAAGGTTGATGAGCAATATCCCCAAAAGCATCCATGAAACCCAGACGGCAGCATTCGTTTCGAGTCCAAAAGTCCATTGTAATGTTTCCCGGCGGGTAATTGAAGGATGCCAGATACTCTTTTGTAAATTGGAATTCGAAAAGCGAAGCTACTGCTGAAACTTCCGTTGCTGCCAAAATGATATAGGCAAACCTGTAAGTACGAGTTAGCTACATAACTAGTTATTGGAATCGTAATTTCACCGTACCAAGCCATCCAACCAACAGCAAATCCAACGCCCTCATCAATAAATCGACTAGGGAAATCGATGATCGGCCCTTTCACGGGGAAGACCGCAGTCATTTCTCCAAAAGATCCATTTGCTGCCCACAACACCGAACCCATGAGAAGGTAGACCATAACTGCACCGCCTAACCCAATAAGATACATAACTTTTCCGGGTTGTAAAAATAGTCCAATACCAATCGTACTACTAAAGGCAATCATGTTTACATGGCGTTCGTTAAGTGTTCGTCTACGATATTAATTAGTAACCGATAAAAAAAGGACATTTCCTCGACCGAATATACCTGAGTTCAGTGTGATTCTGAGGGCCCTTTTCAGCAGGCACCTGCCCACCTTGAGAAACATCAGAGGATCTGGAATCTTCTGCCACCTCCTCGCCAGTGAGAGGCGAGGAATTGACTGTTGCCATATTGACGGGTATAATTCGAATCGAATAAGTTGAGGTTTCTCCCAGAAACCATGAACGAGAAAAAGGGTATAGAAACCAAAAGTAACCAGTGGGGTTACTATCAAAGGACCCGCACGCTTGGTACCAAGGCAGCAATATCGCAAGCGGCTTAAGAAATACTGTCGATGATGCCCATCTATTTCTTGAACCAGATTCGACAGTTTGGTTCCAGTGACTAGAAAAAGGAAACTGGCTTGCAGATATTTCTTCATTTTGGTGGGAAATTTTCCGCGTTCGACCTCGAGATAGTGGCTCTTTGTTGGTGCAGAATAAATTGTCTCACATCGATGCGGGGCCGCCGGGAGGCTTCTGCAATCGAAGAAGCATTCCGCAGAGAAGAAGCTTGTCTATCCCACATACTCCATTTCTACTCAATCACACACCGATCACTTTCCTTCATTGACTCCCGTAAGAGTGCCAAAATGGCGTTCAACTACAAAGGAATGCCGTTTTCGGTTAATGTTTTCTGTGAGACACTAAGAGCTGATAACAAGTCCGCACGAATCAGAAGTCAAGAAAATCAGTGTGTAATTGACGATATTGTGTATACATAGGCATCAAGTTCAACTAGATGAGCGGTCGACCCGAAAATGTCGTTGTGGCTCCATCGAGATTGACTACTGCTCAAAAAGCTGCGAGATATGAAGATTGATATCGGTTGGTTTGCTCTTCCCACCATTCTTCCCCATCGTGACCAAAACCCCCTGCCCCTTCTCACACCAGAATACATGCACTTCATCCTGTGTAGGTAGAGCAATTTCAACTTCCCGCTTGACAGATCTGGATCGCCTAATAGTTCCTATTCGATATGGCTCGGGATCACCTCGATTACGGAACGGACCCGTGATCCAGAATATCTCATTACGATCATTAATCATAGCAAGACTCTGACCCGTGGGGCAGAGCGCTGCGCGATGTTTTCTAGATTCTATCTGTTGGTTCTTGTCGCGTAAAAGACGACTTGAAGGTTTTGGTGATAGTGTAAGATGAGCAGGATATCCTTTCTCGGTATAAGTTGTGATAAAAGCAGATTGGTTTGAGTACACAACAGCCGAAAGTCCACAATCGCCAACTAGCCCCTGATAAGTTGTTAGCTGGAGACTTTCATGTCTTTTGCTTAAAATTGTGCCATTACTTACGTATGGGGCACTGCTCTCAACAGTCTTGCCATTTGCTGGACTCTGACATTCGCAGAAATATGAAACCACCTTTTCAGTTTCATGTCTTGTGGATGCAAGGAGTGAGAGACAATCCGTAGAGAAGGTTACCAGATGGTCGTTGGGACCAGATCGTCCGGTTTGTGCGGCAAGTTTGTGATGAAATATTCTTCCATTCAAGGTATCTAGTACGCGAACATAATTTTCGTATTTGATCGCCACGTAATGATCATTGCTCGAGACTGCAAGTTTAATAGGGACCTGCTCAATCTCAATTTCGTGTGCCGGAGAAATCACACCATTAACGAATATTTTAACCATTATGGCCTACAATTGGTTAGTCACGTTTGTGAAGGATAAATAGTGTTATAAAGCATTACCGTTCCATCTCTACTCACTACTGCGGTTTTTCTGCTACCACCTGCGGCAAGCAGAATCTCTCCGGTTATGATCTTACTAAAGGATATTGATGGCACACTATGAAGGTCGTAAGAGCTAACACCAATGTCAGTCCACAAAAGAAGATTTCTTCCAGAAGTATAAAAAGCCGCGGAGGGAACTGAAGAGGCGGAAAATGACCAGTCACGACTTGATTTGAAGAATCATGGCCGCTTAGGGCGGCGTTCTGCCGTTCTGGGGCTCGTTGTTATAGAGGACGTGTCTGGTAAAATCGATGGTGAACTTAATATCTTCTGTGGCTCTATTACTTCTGCAACCTCAGGAAGTGATGAATATTCAACCGGCAGTGACACTGGTTTGAGTGGCTGCGGGGGAAAATACGATAAGTCTTCTGAATGGCTTGCTGTACTCCCACTATCGGAACTGAATGTAGCAGAAATTGGTGTTCGCATGGCGACATTGAGTCGGAAGACAAATCCCGTTGCATTTGCTTTGTTTAGGGAGTTCGTGACATCAAAATCTTCGTCATCTGTACAGACAGGGATAGTTCGACTACTTGTCCGTAGAGCGAACGGGATATTTTCGCCTGGCCCATAAACTTGCACCTCGCGTCTGCCACCACTTTCACCACGACTCATCAGAGGCCTCAGATTAGGGCGCAAGGGGATTTTACCTGAAATTTTCAAAGGAATACCTTCTTGGCCAATGGCATTTTTGGAATACAACTCTAGCCTCTCTTTAACGTACTTGGATATTTCTGACAGGGGTTCTATTTTTCGAGCAGGCAGTTTGTCCGAGTGCCAAATGCATTGACTGCAGCTTGCACGGGAAATGAACTGCATACAAAGTCAGTAATGCCCTTCTATTTTTACCAGACAAGCTGAGATTTATCAGTCCACACTCACCGAAGGTAGACGTTTCAAGTGGTTGTCAGAATCGGGAGAACCATCAGTAGTAGCCGTCAATAATTGACTGGCTGGCAATGAATGCAGTTCGGAACAACTTAAAACATACAGATCCTCCACGGTATTTTCATCCTGGATAACATTTGGTTTTGAGAAAGAATTGCCATGGCACCATTCCTGGCTTCCAGTGAGAATCTTTTGCCAAATCAGTTGCAGCTCTTTATTCATGTCTGGAAACATGGCATTGCGGGAATTCAAATCCATATTAATTTGCTTCAGTGTATCTTGAACTTCTAGTATGTGATTTTTGGGAATGTACTGATCAATAACTGCTAAAGTCTGATTGCCTCCACGGCAAAGCCACTAACATATTTTGTCAGTAGGGAAAGATTTTGATTCTTGTTGTTATTATTGTTCTGTACATACCAGATCTTGTAAATTTGATGGGTCGTCACTCGTGCAGTTGCATTCATGCTTGAAACATGATGAGCGAATGCTTAAACAAACTAAGCTCTTGATTGGCTCACGAGCCCATTCTACTGTTCCCGGAGAAGTATCCTTGGGTGGATCCTGATAGAGGTGGTCCAACATTTTGCAATAAGGGGTAAGAATATGATTGGAATCGGTCGCGAGAACAGCCTCATCGGCAAATGACCACTTATCAGATCTTCTCCGCTCTCGGGCTTTTAAACAAAATTGTATTGTGGCAGCATTTGTAGCCCAAAAAACATCATACAACACCAGCGCATTGTGAAACCAATCTGTCAAGCTTTGAGTTGGCCCTAAAGTCCATCGAACCGCATCGACAACGGAGTTGTTGCGTCGCTCGATAGGATACTAGAGAAGTTAGAAAACTTGAGCTCAAAGGTATATATATATAACATTACTCACCAGTCCGCGATGGAAATCTGGCAGCATGACTGTTCCGCAAGCAGGCTCCGACCCCCTGAATGCTGGTGAACTGTTGTTCATTTCCGCTAGAATTCCACGGCATAATTGATTAACGGTAAAATGGTCCACGCCTTCAAGAACGTCCTCACCCCAAGCATCCTCAATCCTTGAATTGAAGCTTTCATATGCTTCCTGTGAAAGTCGTTTATTCCGTAACAGAAGAGCACGAAGTCCAGAAAGCACAGTTTGCCCAAGAAAGCTATGACGAGCAATTTCAAGTGCCGAAGAACCGTCATTGGCACCAAAAACTATGGACTTTACATCGATAATATGCGTTATTACCGAAAGTAATAAATCGGTGTCTAAAAAGGTAGGATTTCGTCTGAGAACTCGGGGATGACGATTGGAGATATGCCCTTTGGAGATCGAAAACAACTCGTAAAGATACAACATGTTGAAAGGCCGTTGCCAGTAGTCGTTTATGATCGTTCCTGTGCCTACCAATTTCCAACTGATAACGACCAACGAGCTCCTGTACAATGTTATCGATATCGAGCCGGCCTTGTAGTGTTGCCCAAATTGAAGCAAATTCTTGGTGCGACATTGATAGAAACCTCCTCGCATAGTAAGAAGAGTAGGAATAGCACGGGAAGAGAATTCCCAGAGGCTGATAAGTTAGGTAGGCGTCTCAGAGCCTCTTCTGGGCTGCTGGACGTCATTGTGGTACCTCTATTCATGCCGCAAGCAGGTACACTGGTACAAAGGAAAAGCATCAAGAAAGGGACACCTACAGGCAAATAGTTACCGACAGACTGGATAGTGTTAAAACTAAGTGTAAATGAAATGTCTTTTGTCGAACTTGCTGATTTCAATGATGGACTTGTTGTAAATGTTGGGGCTCGAAGAGATGGCTGGGAAAGCGAGAAAGCGGGGTCAAGGTAGTGAGACAACATTGGAGGTACTTGGGCAAGTATTTAGTGAGGGCCCTCAGCCAATTTTCAGCTCGTTTTTCGCTTACACTCAACACCCCCCTTTTCACTACTGTCGGCTGTGTATAATACAAATATAGGTGTAATCATATATAAACTAGTAGAAATTAAAGCTATTTATAAATTCTATCCTTGGAAGTTATTATCCCTACTATACTTAACTACCTTTTCTAGAGTATTTCTAAGCTCTATTATTACCTTATCTATTACACTCTAGGGTACTCTTATCTACTCCTCTATCTATAAACGCTTAAGATGTGCCTTATTTCTTGGTTAGACTTTTCTCTTCCTTAACTGTTGCCTTATATACCTCCAAATCTACTCTATTGGGTTTATATCTAGTGACTAGGGAGGGTGAAGGAGCCGTTAAATGGAATAGTAGAATAATACCTCTTTGGTTACCTTGTGGCTGTAAGGGCTGGCATTATCTATAACTAAACGTATAATCTTCTCTCTCCCTATCTTACGTAGTCCCTTATACTAACAGAACAACTTTAGCTTAAGAAACCCCTTACAAAGCTAGTACCAATCTACCCCCCCTTTACCCCTGTCCCCTCTCTTATATGCCTGTTTATTAAGGTAATTGTGTAGTTGTGCTCTCTTTCTAGGTATAGTACGTCCTTTACTTGCCTAGTAGTCCCCCTTCGCCTGTTCTAGCCGGTTGAACTCTCTTTCCGCGTGGTGTAACTATTGTGCGTTGGCCTTGGCTAAATGCTTCTCTGCGTCCTTGACTTCTTATATTGTTTCTAGGTTAAATATGTGGTGAGGACCTTAACGAGAACTAAGGCAGATTGTGCTAAAGAACTGACCATCTGAGTAGCTCTTTACTGTCTCTGTTCGTACATCCTTGTTGTAAGAAGTAAAGGGTATAGACTATATATAAAGTATATAGAGACAGTGGAAGTAGGATGGTCAGATGACTATTAAGTACACTGGGAATCAAAAGAGTAAAATTAACTTATAAAAATAACTTATTTAATTAACTTAGTTTCTAACTATAAGGACAGTAAAGGTCTATATGTACTCCTTAGAGAGATTCTAGGAGGTTCTATAGATTACAAATATAATAGAAGTGCTTATAAATCAATAGAGATACTAGAATATTCTAGTTCACGTGATCGAATATTCTAGAATTAGGCGAGAACAGACTAAGGTTTAAACTAAAAGTCTATTACTAAGTAAGGTAATTATTACCTAAATGAAACACTTGTAGTAGTACTTGTTCTACTTTTACTAGTATCGATCTAGTCTATCGTCGAGTTCTATATATAGTACTATAGTATCTATAAATATAACTTAAGAGATATCTATCTTAAGGAGACGTTCTATACATTTAACACGCGTTTCTATAATTTCTAGGGTAAGTTTAGGCTTCTACCCCCCTTGTATAAAGGAATAACTAGCGTTGTATAAGATTTATTAAAATAACGATTCTAAGACATTCTTATACTTATCTATATTACTCTAGAGACTAAGCTTGTAAAGGTGTATAATATTCGTCTTCTGCCGCTTATCTCTATTATTTACTCCGTACAGGGGTGAATAATTGTCTATCCGCCACCAATGCTGCTTTTACAAGAACCACTTTTCTATATATTTGCCACTGCACTTAAATAAAGCTATTCAGAACTTTATATACATTCCATGAGCTGCAATCACAGCCGCACACCTTGCATACATTCCACTCTCCTTATCATAGAGAATACCACGAATTTCCGCATCTGTAATTAACTCCCAGGCCTCTAAAACAGCTGCTCTAAGCCTCCTGGAGTTCTGGTGGACCTCCGGATCTAGCGTTTGTAAGATGTCCTTCATTCTATCCCAAAGAGCCTCTATTGGTGATAGATCTGGTGAAAATGGAGGCCAGAAAATCGGAATAACCCCTCTTTCCATCATATATTGAAGAGTATATGCTGCCGTGTGACCTGGGCCTCCATCTTGTTGAAAAGAGAGCCCTGGGTAAGGGTTTGACGAGTTGTAGATATAATTCCAAACTACAGGGAAAGTATGCTCACAATAGGACTCCTTTGTAATTGTCTTCCATGCCTTTTCCCAGAATAATCTTGCCCCTTTGCCGTATTTCCCACTTATACACCCCCAAAACATCCACCCAATCTTCCTCTGCCACCGGTGTGTAACGCAGTCAGGAATGAATAGCTCTGATTAACCCTCCTTCCTTGTACACCACTACCTTTTATGATATCCAGGCTGTACCCAGGTTTCATCGCTCTAAAGGATCTCTCCCTACTACTTATCTGTCTAATCTTTATGTTCCTCTGCCCAGGCTAACCTCTTAATCCGATTTACTTCTGAAAGAGGTGGCTTCTTCCTTCTAACACCACGTACATATCCCTCCTTCTATAAAGCAGTCCGGATCGCATCTTTACTACACCATGTGTTCCACCCTAACCATTTAGGGATCTCTGCCCACGGAACATCGCGATTAAAGGAGCTTGCTGTACACCATGCAACGAGTTGCTTCCAATAAGGTATATCAAGAAGGACGTGTCGCCCAGAATGGTGCTTCTGAGGAGTAGGTCGTTGTTTTAAGGCATAGCAAATCTGCCGGCGGGTAATATGATGATTCTGGAGAAGAATATCGTCAACTGTCCACCCGGCAGTATAATATAAGGTCTGAATACGTAGCCTATCGTCCCGAGTCGTCTCGGGAGTAGGGGTCTTGGGTGTAGGAACGTGCTGAGGCTTAATTATTAAATAATCCATGATTTAAATTATTCCAAAAACATGAGAAGAGAAAGAGATATAATAGTAAAAGCAGCATCAGGTGTTGTTGAAAACAGCTGTTTTATTGGATGTTACAGCGCCGCGCTATTCCTAACTTAGACTAGCTTGACAATTATTATCCGCTGTAGATAGTATAACCTTGTCGATGATACGTTTACGTAAATCTAGGGTAACTTTATGTAGTTAGCCTAAACGAGGTCTATTCTAGACGATAGAGGGTACTATAAGGCGTTAACCTCTTGAATTCCTATTCTAGGTATAAGAAGCGTTCTCTTAAGCCCTCTTTCTTATCTTCTTAACACTACTCTCTGAAATACACACCTATTCTAGGTTTAGTTATACCTATAAGAGTAACTCCTTCTTATTAGTATTCTATCTAGATCTACTAATAATTTAGATATATTACTAGATAGAGCATTCTCTACGCGTTGTCTTAGGTATATATAATATATACTCCTTTAATTTTCTCGTTTTTTTTACTATATTAGTATAGTAGTTATAGAATAATTAAGAAGTACTTAGTAGATATTTATATAGTAATCGCTTTATTTTAGTACTAAAAAAGTAGTAACAAGCTAAAGAGCTCTTACTAAATACTTGCCTAAGTAGTTTATAGTTTACTATATAACCTTAGCGCTCGCCTTAAACGGATATTAAAAGCGGTAGTATATTATACTTATAGTCTTTTTAATACTATACCTCGTTATTTTTAATTAGATAAGTTTTATTATTCTAAAGTATAATTTCCTATTACTTTTAATAAATAAGAGAAGTATAAAGAGATATAAAAATTACTTTAAAAAATTCTATAAACTCTAAATTTCTTACTAAAGAAATTTATTAAGAGGTTTCTATATAAGCTATTATTTAAGTTAATTTTATTTAATAATATTATATACTATATAGTATTACTTTAATTCTCTCTTTATAAATAAGAAAGTAGTTAATTAATTTTCTAATAATATAGTTTACTACTAAGTCAGCTATATTACCGAGTCGGCTACTTAAAATATATATAAAAAACGTCTATATAACTCTAGTAAACATCTCTAATTCTTAATAAAAACTAATAAAATTAAAAAATCTCTTTAATTACTATATAAATAAGTAATATTAAAATTTATAGACGCTTACTAGCTATAACTAACGATTCGCTTAAAATTACCTCTATATTTATAGGTTTTTTTTATTTTCTTTAATAATTTAGATATTATAATTAGTAAGTATCTAACATTTCTAATATTACTTATATATATAGTAATAAAGTAAATTTTTAAATTTTATTAAATTTTATTAAGAACTATAGATTTTTACTAGAGTTATATAGATGTTTTTTATATATATTTTAAGTAGCCGACTCGGTAATATAGCCGACTCGGTAGTAAACTATATTATATATTATTACCTTATACTAGAATTAGAGATAGTTTATTATTATAAATAGTTTAAAAGTAGGTTTTATTATAATAGATTAAGAGGTATAAAGAATTAAGAGAGTTTTATAAAGAACTATAAAGTAACTTAATAATCTTTTAGTCTATTATTTCTTAAATTAATATAAAAATAAGTAATATCTTAATAAAAAAGAAAAGAGTTAAAGCGATATAAGAATTATTTTAAAAAATTCTATAAAAACTAAATTTCTTACTTATAAAAATTTATTAAAAAGCTTTTCTATTAATATTAGCTCTTATTTAAACTACTATTTTAGGTATACTATAGTTAGAGTTTATAAATATTCTCTTAGTTCTTATTTTATACTAAAAACTACTAAAAGCTACCTCTTTTAAAGCTCTAGTATATATTCTACGCTAATTATTTAATATAAGTTTTTTATACTATATCTCTATATCTAGATAATTCTTTATAAGGAACTAAATAAGTAGTAGAGTATATAGACGTAATAGAACTACTAGTATTCTATTATAATATAGAATAATCGATGTCTCTTCTCTACCTTCGTCTAACCTCCTAGTTATATATCTAGACCTCTTAAATACCTCTTTCTATATCTCTAGTCTCTCTACATTCCTAAAAACATCTCTAGTCTCCCTATATTCCTAAAAACATTCTAGTCTCTCTATATTCCTGAAAACATCTCTAGTCTCTCTATATTCCTGAAAACATCTCTAGTCTCTCTACATTTCTAAAAACATCTCTAGTATCCCTGGCTTCGACCTGGTTATAGGCTGCCGTCGAGCTGCTGTCGTATACCTTATGCCTCGCGGATACCTCTCGCTTGCCTAGCCTCTAGTTTACTCGACCCTCTTAATCTAAGCCTCTTATAAATACCTCTCTCTCTAGGTTCTTGTCTCTAAGAACCTGCTACCTGTGTACTAGCTTACTACCGAGAATAGCTCTTTATTTCTAGATGTTTATCTTTTTTTAAAAGAGACGTAAATAAATATAAATATAAACATAAATATAAATAACAGGATTAAGCTATATACTGTCGTAGACCTAGCTATGACTTGTTTACTATAAGTCTTCTATATTTATAAATAATAGAACTAAGCTTCCTACTGTCGTAGCTCTAGCTATAAATCATCTGTTCTATATCTATCGTATTCACTTGTTTATTAATAAGCTAATTTATAATAGTATAATTTACAAGCTTTAGTAGACGAGTATATAGTTCTTAACCTTTCCCTTGTTTCTCTTCTTCTTCCTTTCTTAATTCTACCTCTAACTTTCCCTTCTAATTCTCTCGTCTAGTTCCTTTATTCTTATTTCGATTCTTACTTAACTTCTAAATTATATCTTTTCTCTAGCGCTATAGTATTACTCCTTAGTTAGTAGTACCTTCTACTAGCTTGTTCTATCTATATTACCTTTGTTATTCTAAGAATTTAGATAGTTCTAACTAGGAGTTAAACAGCTATATTAAAGTAGCTAGTTATAATATTTATAAATATTATCGCTATATAGAAAAAGTATATTACTAAATTCCCTAGAGCTGTTATAAGTAAGTTAATACTCTTATTACCTGTTATAAAGCTATCTTTCGCTTACTAGATAGCTAGTATTTTAATAACAGCCTAGAAATCTAGTCTCTTAAAGCTACTTAAAAAGCCTATACTAATAAGATAGAAGCTATTATTCGCTCTCTTTAAACCTCTAAAACCCTCGATAGTATAGAGCACTTAATTCTTTTAAGTATTTCCTAAATATAAGCTACTCTTAATAGGATCCTCGATATTATATGTTACTGTCAAGGGTTACACCTGTGGAGTAAGTCTTGGAGTGCTCTAGCGACGCATTCACGTGACCCTCGCTTGTCAACGCATGGACGCGACAGAACCTTCGAGAGCACTCTTGGCAGAACCCTCTAGAATGTAGAGACTGGGTATATAAGCTAGTAAGGACTCTACATTAGAAAGGACAATCAATCCTTCTTATATATAGACAGCCTCTGTAGTTTAATCCAAAGTACTTGCTACAAGCTCTAACAGTTACTAGGTTTATTTCCTTACTATACCTCGTTGTTTCTATTTCTAATAGTTCTCTAGAATAACCTACCTTCTCTAAGCTAGAATAACTCTAATAATTTTAATAATAATATTAATAGAGATAAGAGTAAAAGTAATAAGGAAGAAGAAGAAGATTTAGTTAGTGTTTCTATACTTCTCTTCTATATATTAGTTTTAATAGAAGTATAGTATCTAGATAACGATAAGATAATAGGTAGTCCTTCTTCTTATCTTTCTATCTATACTATACCCTCTTAATACTCCTCCTACTCTACTACCCCTCTTTATATACCTGTCTACGGTCTCCTACTAGTACCTAGACAGGCTGATTAAGGCCTTTAAGTAGTATCTAAGAGTATACCTAGAAATAATAGCTCTTCCTCTAATAACCTCTCTTCTAAGCGTCCCTAAGATACTTATAGTTAGTTCTACAAGGAATAGGCGATAGGTGATAGTATAGTTATATTCTTTAGCTTTTAAATAAACATGTTGTTTTCTTATAGTTAATCTCTAAGTATCTCTCTAATTTCTCTTTCTTTGTTTTCTTACTACTTATAAACCTAAGCTCTTATGTTTCCTATATATCTAGCCTTTAGAACAAGTTTTTTAATATTCTTCGATTACTTTCTATACTCTATTAAGGTTTTCTATAGGCTCTTATATATTGTCTAATATTAAGTAGCCTCTCTAATATATAAGATATTATCTTTCTTTTCTCTTATTTCTATAGTTAAGTATTAACTTTACCTTATAACGCTTGTCTCTCTTAATCTCTATTAGAGGTAGCTCTAGAACTACGCCTACTTAGAGATACTAAGGCTCTAATAGTAAGATGTAAAATATATTATAGATTTTATATAACTCTAGAAGTATTAATTTATATACTTGTTAGTAGTCTTCTTAAATAGCCTTAATTATAAATAGTTCTAGGTATCTATCTACTAGCTTTCTACTTAGCTATAACTAGTAGATATACTTACTCTAAAGTATTACTTTATCGTTTACCTTAAATTTTATATTAAGGGTCCTCTTATTATAGTATTTCTTTTACGTCTTAGTTATAGCTATCTATTATAACTTTAAGGTTTCTTATTCCTTACTTAATACTTCTACTCTACTTCTTACTACTAGCGCTTCCTCTTCTATAACGTTACTCTTAATATAGATTTCTACTAATAGATAGAAACTATAAGTAGTATAAAACAGGCTTATACTAATTATAGTATAATAGGAGTTGTTATAAGTGAATTCTACTAATACTAGCTTTAAGGCCTAGTTGTTCTAGTAATAGTTATAGTAATATCTTAGGTATTATTCTAGTATCTAGTTTAAGTTTTTAGTCTAACTATCTATCTATAGATAGAATATAGTACTTAAGTGTCTTCTTATCTTAAGAATAAAATAAAATATACTCTAAAATTTACTAGTAAATACTAACCCTCTATCTAATATAATACTCTTAGATATTCTAAAATCCTTAAATATAAAAAGTATAGACAGTTCTATAAGCTCTTCTACTATAACTTCCTTTATTATATAGATATAGTAGGCTATCTTTATATATCTGTCTACTATTATAAGAATAGAGTTATATACTTTATCTTAAAATTTTAATAGTAGTAGTTCTATAATAAAATCTATTATTATCTCTTTCTAAGGTCTAGAAGGAATAGAGAATAAACTTAGTAAGCTGTATAGTAGATAGCGCTTTACGATTGTTCTCTAGTATACTAGGTATATCTTAATATAGTCTTTAATATCCTTTCTTAGTTCTTACTAGAAGTACTTACGCTATATAGCTTCTACTATCTTACTAAAGCTAAAATACTCTATAAATAGATTATTATAATTTACTTCTAGTAGTTCTTTTCTAACTACTAGATTATATAGTATATAAATAGCTCTCTTATAATATAATAAGCCTCTTATATTAATATTCTATCTAATAGCTCTAGCTTTTCTTCTTAGCTTCTACTTTTCGTACTCCTTATACTATATAAAGGGGTTACTCTTTTATAGCGCTATAAGAAGTTTAATAAGTGTTAAATCTATATTATTAAATACTGTTTTAGAGTTATTCTATTATAGGCCTAATACCTGTGACATATAATATTTATAACTAGCTATATTAGCGACAGGCTTAAGTAGTAGGTCTCCTACTACTCTATTATAGTTCTAGCCGACTCTATAGATCATTAGCCCCGGCGTCTTACTAGTCGAGAGGTGCCTACTCTCTCTCTTCTAGGCCTTGAATTATAGCGCTTTAGAGTCTTCTATAACTCTAAGAGCTACGATTTATAGCTCCTTAGTATTCTACTACGTTGTTCTTAACAACTTATATAATAGTAGAGACTTGTCGTCTCTCTTACTCTTATTATACTTATAATCTAGCCTTCTAGACAGCTTGTCTACTAGGTTTATTTTACTCTCTCTATATTCTAATATAAAATTAAATACTACTAATTCTTTAGCCTATCTAGCCTGTCTTCTATTTAGTTTTCTTTTTATTATAAAGTATTTTAGGTTATTATAATCTGTCTTAATAATAATAGTATACTAGGTATATATAAGGTAATATCTCTACTACTAGAAAGCTAGTATAATCGCTAGAAGCTTCTAATTATAAGTATTATAGTTAACTTCTACTACTATAAATTTCCTTGAATAAAAAGTAATAGAGTACTACTTCGTGCTCGTATCTTTACTAAACAGTTATAAGAGGATATATCCTACTATAAAGCCTAACGTATCTGTTTTAACTTTAATTACCTTTCTTATATTAAAGTATTATAGTATAGACGTAGTAGTAAAAGCTACTTTCAAGTCCTAGAACGCTCTTTCTACTTACTCTATCTATTAAAAGGATTACTTCTCTCTTAGTAGGTTAGTAATAGGTTTTATTACTATAGAGTATCTATAGATAAAACGTTGATAGAAGTTAAAAAACTCTAAGGTAACCTAGGTTTCTTAAATACTTCTTAGTAATAGCTATTCTAAGATAGTAGTTACTCTACTTAGTTCTATCTATATACCTTCTAGGCTAATTATAAATTCTAGGAATATAACTATATTAGTATTAAATCTATATTTCTATAAATTTACTATAAGTCTATACTACGTTAAGTGTTTAAGGACCTATTATACTACTATATTATACTTGTCTAGATTCTCTAAGAATATTAGAATGTTATCGAGG
>LKTO01000317.1:0-60088 GCA_001399465.1 Hymenoscyphus scutula | reverse complement strand
CGCGACTTAGACTTTGGGATGGCTGTCTGAAAACCTTCTTTGTATTTTGTAATTCATCTTCATTTTCTCTTTTCTCGGGACGTGGAGTTGAGATGGGGGGGAGTACTCGCGTACAAGGGGTCTGATGAGGGCGTGGGCGTTGCTAATACCTTTTGTGGTGGTGTTTTTCTGGGGAGGCTTTCCTTTCTTTCTCTTTCTTCTTGTGAGAGAATTTCCTTTTGAGACTTTGAGATTTTGAGGGGTTGGTGGATTTCGAGTTCTCTCTGATACCTTTTTAATGGAATGATGTTGTGTACCTTTTTTGGTTACGAGTGTGTGAGTGAGTGGGTGCTTTGGTTTTTGCTTCTTCATCTTTTGCTGATGAGTTGTGATACTTGATCCTTTCTTATGCTGTGCTATCTGTCGTATTTCTTCCGACACGTATCTTCTCCTCGACCCTCCTACCTGTATGGTACAGAGACCGGGCAGGGATTCTGAGGGATGGGTGTGTATGGTAAGACTTAAGGATTGAATTATGATGATGGTTAATTCCTAAAGTTACTTATGTGTTGTGTTGTGTGTTGTGTGTTGTGTGTCAAGTACAATACCGTAATAATAATACAACAAAAATATTAAATACAAAGAAATATTTTCTCCCGAGATATCGAACTTCGCTACTCTCTATAGATAAATGAAAGACAATAAGAGTGTGTCATGCATAGTCTTCTTTAGTCTCATTAGTCTCATTAATCTCTTTCACATCACAGAGATACAAGTATAGATAAATAGATAGATGAAGATCCATCCATCCATCCAAGCTAAGCTAAGCTAAGCTAATTTCACTTTTCTCATCCTTTTTGATCTGTCGTTCTGCTTTGATTTGATTGAGAATGGGAGGTTAGTAGGTAGATGTTTTGTTGTGGGGCGGGATAGATATACTCGGTTTTGGTTTCGTGACTGAGTTTGGGGGGGGGGGATTCTCTTTTTATTTTTATTTTTATTTTTTCTTGTTCTTTTTCTACTTGGGGATGTGGGGGAACTTAGGAGGGGGTTTGGAGGATTAAGTAGGAGTAGGAAGTAGGAAGATGTCAAGAGGAGTGAGTGCGTTTTTTCTGTATGGTGTTTCTTTTAGCGTGATTCATTGAGAGTGTTTTGGGGGGTGTTGGATTCAGTTGTCACAGCTCTGGTCTCTGATTGGGAAGGTTATCTCGTGACAAGTTCTGAGAGGAGATTTATATTCTCCTTCTACAAAGGGCTAATAATTAGTGAGTGCCACGAGAGTGGCCTGTGCTTGTACGTCTCTTTCTTCTTAGGCTGATCTAGTTGTGTGTCTGTTTATGGGGTCGGATTCTGATCAGTTTGTATTGAAGGGTGGTTTAATTATTACCTCGCTGTGGAAATATTGCTTTCTAACTATACAAGCTTTGCACATACAGGAACGAATCTTCTTGGAGTGGGCCGACGTTATGGCAGAGGAAGGAACCAACTAGAGGGTTAAATCCTTTTTTCGAGGTAAGCAAGTCGTGTTACATATGCGAAGCTGAGGATATCTATTTTTGGGTTATTGTTGGATGTGGGATGGGTTTAGGATTGTGCTGAGGATTGAAAGGTAAAGGTTGGTCGTGAAGTAGACTTGTGGTTGGGATATTTACAATCCCTTGGGTGGAAAGCGTCTGATTTACTCCTCTTCACTGAAAATGAGAAGTTCCCAAAAAACCTATTTAAAGACTTGTTATTCGCAGTAGCTGAACGATATTTCCTATATGCATTCTATCTTTTCCAATTCTCCCCCTTGACTTCTCACATTGTCCTCTATGGATATTTCTCGTACTGGATGGCTCTCTCTGACTTCAACGTCTCTTACATCTGTCATCCACACCAAATAGTAAGGTGCTTGCCAGCATTCGATTGTGTGTGATGTTACACAACAGCTCCTCCCTCCCTCCCTCCCCGTATCGCCCAGAAGAATTGTATGCCAGATCGCCAACTAACAACATCGTCTCCCTTCTCTCGGGTGGGACCCCACCTTCCCTCTTAAACCGGCAGTTCGACATTACGTACCCTTCTCACACCTCGCCATCCTGTCTCGGGGAAGTGCTGGTCGGTATGTCGTGCCACCCCTTTTAAGGATGAGAAAAGGAGAAGGTAACACTGCAGAACAGAAAAGTTCTAGAAGGGGGCGTGAAGGGAAGGTACATGGTTTGCTTGATGGGGGGGGGGGGGGGGGGGGGAGATTGGATGGGATGTGGGTTTCCTTCTTTTTTTTCCCCTGGTGTGACGCGAGAAGGGGGTTGTGGTTACACTCGATTGTCTCTATGATGGTTTACGTCCTATGACTGTAAAGATCTCGGTTCGTCTCCCTTTTCTTGGGACCGAGGAGAGGGTCTTCATGTTCATGTGCGTCTCGTTTCAGAGTCCCGTTCCGTGGTCTTTGTATTACCTACTTATATGCTAGATGTCGTGCTGTACTGTTGTGTATCCAGAAGCCGGGCAGTTGACTGTGTTTCAAGCTTTCTGGAATGTGGCATGGAAGGGTTGAGATTGTAACGTTCTATGATGGGATGATGGGTATGCGGCTCTTTGCTTACTCTTGAGGGTTGAAAAGTTCTAGGAGGTAGAGTGGTGGCTCCGCTGCTAGAGAAACGTTGCTTTAGTAATGGGACTTTAGGTTTCAGGGTCACGTATCGACGATGGTAAGTCGTGAGGTGGAATTTAGAGGGACGGTTGCGTAGAAAGCAAACTTTCAATGTCGAAAGGGAATCTTACAGGGGCATTGGAGAGATGAAGTGTTCGGCAGAAAAACTGATTCTATGTAGTAAAAGAGTAGTTTTCTTAAGCGTCAATGAATGGAAAATGACTGGTTAAAATTGGACTAAAATTCGACAGTTAAGACCAAGTGAGTAGAAGAGATGAACAATGTAAACTGAAAGCGTGGCAAAACTCTCTTAGCTATAAAAATGATGAGGGATTGAAAACGGCCAAGAAAGAAATCTCTTGAGGCCGTGCTTTGGAGAAGTTGAATCGTGGATAGCGTTAAAGTCATAGAGTAGAGAAGTGGCAGCTGCTCTACTTTACTCAAGGGATTGCAAGAACTTCTCATACTCTACTCTGATCTATACTAAGTAGTACTCGGCAGTTTCGGAGGAATCGGACCAAGTAAAGTAGGGAGCGGACCAACAATCGGAGAGCTGTCCTGGGTTCTGAGCGATTTCTTAGACTGTCTTGCGAGTCACGTTTCTAATTTCTCTTTTGGGCTTGAACTCTTTTACTAGACTTACGATTCAATATAAAAAACAAAACATATAAGCAGGAGAGCCTAACATTTTACTACTTGAGTATTCAAGAGTAGCTGCTTTACTCTACCCAAATGAGTCATTACTCAAATTCTACCCTAGTCTGCTCGAAATACCCCGAGGGTCACTCGAGTAGTTTGTTCTCCCGCCGATCAGAGAAGTCTTCATTTATTATCTGACTTCCTATAGAAATATACCGTGTTCTTAGTTTGAGGACAGTTACCTTAACAGCTCTGTATAAAGTCAATTTACTACAACCACAAGTTTTTATGGTTATTCTTGGGATGTGGGATAATTCTCTAGACTCAAGAAAAATGAGGACCAATGCGGTCTCTTGAAGGGGTCCATTGCGGGTTGTGATAGTTTTAGCACGCTAAATGAAAGATCTGAAAAATGTCAAGTTTTCTTCTCGTCGCACTCGCTGGTAGCGGTTATTTCGATGTGTAATTTCGATAGTAAATGATCTCCCGACTGCGAAGAATTCATATCTCAAATTGCATTTCACGGAAAGGTTTAATTACGTGGTATATCATAGCTGTAAAAAGCTCTTTTTACTGTCTATAGTAGCGCGTATATATCTCTGACTGCCGGATATATTAAACGTACAGGTGAGAATGTCCACCAAATAACATATATTCTACCACCCTCTAAACAGTTCCTCGTGTAAATAAATCAACTCGCTTAATCATGAATCTGTGCCTAGCAAACCTCATTACTCCCAATCTCCCCCTATCTCAAATCCAATCCAAAATATTCACTCTCAATAATTATTCCCCGTCCCAACACCCCAAAAATAACCCACCCAACTCCCCAGAACCAACGCACAAAGAGCCCCAAAACATCCTCTACTAAGAGTACGATTCCACTTCCTATTCAGGCCATTAAACAACTCCTTCCGCTCATTAATCACATTCCCATTCCTCACTCGTTGCTTTCTCGTCCATTGCAGTCTCCTCAAATCAATAGCCTTGAAAGAAGTAAGGATGAGAGCGAGCGAGACAGCGACGGAACAGGCGGATAGGAAGACATAGACGATAGTCACGCGTTTGTAGGAGTTATCGTCTGCGTCTTGGATAACGCCGGTAATGACGCGAACTATGATGTTGATGGCGTTGTTCATGGTGATTTTGATGGCGTAGGCACTTCCGAAGACACTTTGATCCCAGATTGAGGTGCGGATTGAGTCGATGATTGTTGTTGGTCCGAAACAGAGTGCGAAGGCGAAGATGCCAAAAGCGGCTGAGGTTCCTTGGAGGGATGTCGCCCAGTTGACGAGACACATGGATGCGAAAACACCGATTCCACAAAAGGCAACTGTTGGGGGTGTTAGATATAGACTCCTAACTATATAGAGAGGAGGTAAAGGAAGATGTAACTTACGAAGTAAGATTCGGTTTCCGTAAAGATCAATGAATATACCAAGCAAAGGTACGATGAAGAACCCACCATACTGAACCAGACTGGTATACCAGCCTGCCTTCACACTACTAACTCCAAGTCTCATCTCTGCCAACTCCGTGGCATTTGCGTTAAAAACAATAGCCGTACTCGTCTCGAAAAGCGAAAAGGCCATGATAGCCCAGAACACCCATGGTAACTCAAGAGTCTTCTTCCACTCCCACTTCTTGTTCTTCTCCGTCAGCTTCTCCCCCGTAGCGGGATCAGCCGTCGCCACGAACTTCTTGTTTGCATATCTTGTGAACAAGTAGAACCCAACTGTCATGAGGTTGGTGAATAGATTCATACCCACAGCAACCCAGAATACATTTGCGAAATTCCCGGTCTTCTTGGAAATTATGTTTGAGCTGGCTTTCCCAACAAAAGAACCGATTTTTCCGATGCCCAGTTCGAGACCGAGGGTTGATGCGAATCCGTGGTTTGGAGGGAACCACTGTAACAAATTAGTACACATTTCCCCCCGTCAACTGAGCTGAGAAGCAGGTAAGGTAAAACCTGTTGCCGACCACTGATGATCGAATTCAAGAAGGTTGAACACAAGGAAAAATTACATACCGAGGAGAAAATTTTGTATTGGGCAACCTGAGTGGCAATGTCTCCTAGGGCTTGCACCACCCTTCCAAAAACCATAGCTTTGTACGTGAGAGTCTGAGCAGATGCAGCGACGATAATAGAACCGACAGTAAAGATCAGATTTCCATAAAGAATTGCTCCTATATTCACATCAGTACTTCATTCTCGCGGAGGGGTATAAGGACAAAGGTTTTCTTACCAGCACCACCAATTTTATCCGTCACCATCCCGCTCGCAAGTATGAGGACCGTTTTCATGAAATCCTCACTCGCGTCGAGGAGTGCGTATTGCGTGTTATTGATCTTCATCTGCTTCTTGATGGTACTTTTCATGGCGCCTGTGATTCCACTGCTCCAGTTGGAACCAAACCCAATAGCCGAAACCATGAGAATGGAAGCAAGTTTCCACTTCAAAGGAACTGCAATTTGGCCCGAGGTAGAAGGGGTTCCATCTTCAGAAGAGAGGGAGTTCACGATAACTTCATGTCCGGGTTTGCTCTCGTGAGAACTCGCATCATCGACCACCACCGCTGGCGAAACACCCTTTTCCGCCATTGCTCAATAAAATCAAAGGACGCCGCGTGAACGAGAAGCAACGAGGAGAAATAAAGATCAGGAAAACGCGGACGGATTCAAGAAGTATACAAAAGAGGGAATCACACTCGTATATGTATCTCAAACCACATCCCGAACTCGGAGAATCACGGTTGGAAGGTCCATGGAGATATACGCACCAAGAGTGAAAACACCCTTGACCCAGGGAAACGGTGCCAACTCCACAAAGCCAGACTCGGGGAAATTCCTTGTCTTGGCGAAGGCAGAGTTTTTATCAGATGGGATTTCAAGGGCCTTTTCAATCTGATAAGGGCAAGTGGAGCTTTCAATGGATACTTGGCATGCGCTTACAACGTAGTAAAATTTGAACGCTGGAAATGTAGTACCCCGATGACCCCTCATTTCATAAAATCGAATCATTTTGTTTGGGGGCTGTGAGTTACGCACTCTTTCGCACCTAGAGAATAGATAGAAAGATGATATAAATCGTCTCTTTGGTTGTGAGAAGTTCGTTGTCTTCGACGACCCAGCCCCGGCTATTGGCCCGAGAAAATCGGCAGTGTTGAAGAATGGGGGGGATTCCCTTGCGAACCTCCACTCCACTCTCGAGTCCCAAGCTTTCGGGCCGTAAAGAAACGAGGTGGTAGAACAAACATCTTCCATGTATGTGTCAGTCTAATGTTGATTCGAGTAGCCTTTTCCCAACAGATCACTCATTCTAGAACGCGAAAAGGCACTGAAAAAATAACAACAGCTTTTTTCCCCTAACAACTTTCTGGGGTGATACTCATCACACTGACTTGTTTTGAAGCTCATTATTCTAGAATATCCGGTTAATCGAGGCAACGAAACGACCACTTGAGAAAAAATCGAAAGCTGTGCCTCACACGTCGAATTTAGTCTCCCACAATTACCGGACCACCTTCTCAAGTAAGTATCATCCCCGAACTCATATCTCATCAAAATAAATCTGCCAAGCTTCAGCTCAACACTCTTTTTGCGCTCGAGTACTGCTTACCGCACCCAAAAAGTAACAATTTTGCATTCTTCCTATAACTAACTCCCAAGACCGCCCTAATTCCCCAAACACCAAATCTCAAACCTGAACCCTCAAATGCGGAAAAACAATCTCCTCCCTCTTCTTCCCCCTATCCCTACTGGCACTAACCAAGCGTTTCTTCACCAGCTTACTTCCCTTCCTCTTCGGTTTCTCCTTCTCCTTCCCTTTATCCCCAGGACGAACAATAGAAAGACCTCTACCAGCAAGCTCCTTATCCAACAAGTCTTCATCGTCAAGGAAAGTGTATGTAGTAGCCTGTCTGCCTCTTCCCCTTTCTATGATTTGCACACCCCGAGGATGTTCGCCTGACGTGCGTATCATACCACCGACGGAATTCTCAGACATAGACGGTCGCATTTTATCTCTGGAGGGGTTAGACTCAAAAGACATCATGTGTCGCATCACATTCGGATCCGCGTCCGGGAAGGAATAATCGCTGAAATCCGGTTTAGGGAAACCATTCGTCGTTGCGGATAAAGGTGCATGTTGAGGCATCGGTTGAAAAACTCCGAGAGAAGCTTTTCGCTCGGGAATCTTGTGCGAAGGGAGTTGAGGTTGGTAGACGGCCACGGGTCTTTTCGATGGTCCACCACTTTTGCCTTGTAACTCCCTCTGTTGGGTAACGAATTCGTGGGTTTTCAAAGCTCGATTGGTGTTCTCGCTGTCTTTTGGAGGAGGAGCGGGAGGATAGACGAGTTTGATTTTATGGCCCACGAAAGTCGATGCTTTCTTCCCCGCCTTCCCATCTCTCGGTTCGCTCCTCGAACGTCGGTGTTTCTCTATCGCTTCCCTGGGACTCAAAATTGTGCCCAAAAGTGTAGCAGCTTTGGACCCCATGTCGGGTGCTCGTTCCCCCACGGCTCGAAGCTGATACCTCCCAAAAGATATCGTTTCTCCATTCTTTAGCTTTGCAAGTCTCTCGCGTTCTTCCCTTTCTCTTCTACCTAATTCATCCCATGCTCGTCGGGCTTCTTCACGTGCAAAGTTTGCTTCGTGTTTGAGATCGTTGATGAGATTTTCGGTTTCCAGGATATCGGCTTGAAATTCTGCTTCTGCGTCGATTCTGGCGGACCGTCGGTTTGCTTCTTTCTTTTTTGCTAGGGCTACAGGGTCGCTGGCGGGAGACTCTGTTGCGAATATGTCAGCCAGAGCGGCGTCGAGTTTTGCTGCTCGACGGCTAGATCCTCGGTCGAGGCGTTCGAGTCGTTGGTGGCCAGCTGTATCTTGTGCTCCTGGAACAGAGTTATCAAACTGAGTAGGTGCTTGAGTCTGCCGAATTGGTCTTCTAGTGGGCGGATGTTCTTGGATGTACTTTTCCAACGCGAAAGAGTCTATATTATTTCTCGCAAAAGGACTATCGAGACTAGTGGATCCTCGAGTAGATTGGCCGAGATCAGAACGCGAGTTGTTCTGACCTGGTATGAAAGGATTGGAATGCAAAGGGCTGTAGAGTCGAGGAGGTGGTCGATTAGTTCCAGGACCTCTCGAGGTTTGAGGGCGGTCAGCTGGAGGCTGCTGTGGTATGGATAACGCTGGTTTCAAAGGGCTGTTGAGACTATCAAAAAAACGATTGAAACTTCGCCCTGTTGGAGTTTTTGGGGGTTCAATTGTTCTCTGCTCACTGGGAGTATCGCTTGATTGACGTGGGCTATCTAGTCTTGTCAATTCTCTATCTGTGTCTGGGCCCCTGGAAGTCGATGGTCGAGCAACAGTGTTTTTTCTGGAAAGACTGGGAGGCCAGGTTGGATTGTCGATATTTGAAGTATTCCCACCTGAGCTAGCTGTTTGAGGTCGCTCTAGGTTGGTAATTCTCATTAAAGTTGCCGATTCAAGCGTTGGGTGCTTCGTATGTTTCCGCATCAACTCATCGATACGTTTTTCTCCGACGGACTTTGAGTAAGAATGAAGTTGTCTGCGCTGAGGTTCCGATTCTCCGCTCTTTTGCGCTTCTTTTGATATCGCCAGGGGTTCGTCGACAGCTTGAACCAACCTCCTGAATTCTTGAACGGAATCAGCAGCTAACAAATTTCTGGACTGAACATAAGCGACGAACGAGACCGCAAGATTATCCGGGAGCATATCCCAAATCAAGAGTGGAATTGACAGAAGAAGAGCCGTAGAAAAGCTCTTGTAAACCCCCTCAACAACGGCGTACTTTGCCAGTTGAGGAATTTCACGAACCCAACGATACCAAGCTTCGACGTCGGCGATTTGGTTTTCCTCCAGAGCAATAGACACCAAAACATGAGGTATCTGAAGGTCCCCAGATTTGTTTGTCTTTAAGAGATTTGCGGGATTGTAGATGTCGAATTTGGAGAACACAGGTGACGGGTTCAGAGGTGACGGTGCCAAAGCCGGTCTGCTAAAATTTGCACTGGCTCGATTGCCCACAATTCCACCATTAAGATTTCGTCTCGTAGCTAATTCGATGCTCAAAGACGTAGGGACATTCGAGTTGAGAATGTAAACTGGCGTCTTCCGATCTTCTATATTTTGCAAGTCTGTCCATTTCCTCCGTTCTGGTCTCTCATGTTTGATGGCGGCTAGTACCTCGCTATGCAGCATAACAGCAGTGAACGAAGGTCTAGTCATCCAATCCTCCAGGACACTGATCATGGCGTTGGTGAAAAGATTTCTTCCAGGACCAGGCGGCCACGGTTCCAGTCCACAGGCTGCAATCGTCTCAGTTACCTACAGCAATCTTAGTTTGTGTTATAACCGACCAAACAAGGTATTAATAGAATGACCGATGAGGAGACTCAATCATGAAGAACAGGGGTTTAAAAAAGGGAGTATTGCATACACCCTGCCCCCCACCACTGGACGATGCCGCCATAGCACAACAATCTAATAGGAACAGGACGTCTGATTCCGTCTCTTCGAACAAACTTTGTATTGCAGACCAATCTAGTGATGGCGAAAGTGAATCTTGCTTGCTGTATATTATCAGCGAGGATCGAAACTTGCATATGGCGAATAGGCGGGCGATGAAAGAAAAACGTGGGAGTCCAACAAATGATAGGGATAGACTACACTGACCTTGACCAAGTGGTTTGTCCAGCACTATTTATCACGCCATGTCCTCCATAATATACAAGCATTAGATTATCACTCGAGCCATAATCTTCTAGAAAATGTAAAACCAAACTCATCAGTTTGAGATGAGATGATGATGATGGTATCAGCCATAACTGGGTGTCAAATCCATAACACGATTCAAATATCGTACGAAGTCGATCGATTTCGGGTTGCACAGCAGATGCTTCATCGCCCCACTGGATTAAAACAGCTATCACTTGCTTGTACCGTGATCGGCCACGATTAGGAAAGGCCCTCAAAGCAGACTGAGTATTCTGGTTAATACCGCTCAGGATGTAATTTATTGGCGTGCCATATACTGATCCGCATCGAACAGCGAGAAAGTGGGAGACTTGACAAGGACAACAAGGCTAATGTTACACAGACGGAATGTGAAAGAAAAGGCAAACCAACCTCCTCAAGCCGATCAGCAAACGTCCCAAGCTCCTTCATGTGATACTTGGCTCGACGAGTGTCGTGTGTTGAAGGACTCAGTGAAATTGACGATGTACTACTGACTCTGTACTGCTCGAGGGGGTTAGAAAGTTGGAAATTGGCCACACGGGGTAGTAGAATAACTACCTCCTCATTCAATATAGCCGAGTTCCTATTTCCGGAATCAGGCGGATGAGAGGTCGACATTGGAGAAACTGGAGACACCACTGATTCCTTCTCATCGTCGTCGTCGTCGTCATCTATGTCGATGTAGAACGAGAGGTGGTCCTCGCTTGGGAAGTAGAACAGGGTATGGTATGGAACTTCTTCTTCCGTAGATTTTAAAGACGATCTCGACGAGGCAGGACTGAGCTTCTTGTGTTCTGGAAAGCGGACTTCATTACGACTAGGTTGTTTGGCGTTCCGACGGAAACGACATCGACAAGGCAAATCAATACTTCCTATCAACGACGAAATCTGGTCTGTTATACTGGGTAGTATTCCACACGTGGTACACTGCATTGAATTGGCGGATTCGCATGAACAGAGTTTATGGAGGTTGATAATGTTGGAAGAGAAGGGATCTTGGTGTAGCCGTGACCTGTCTTGCGTCCCCTAGCTGCATGGCGGGGGGTTTCAGGCGAAAGGATCTGAGGATGGGTGCGAAGGGTGTCCGGGAAGGAGCTTCTTGAAGCTGATGAGCTGCAGTAAGGCTGCTGGAAGTGCAGCTTTGCTGCAGGATTACTCCCAAACCGAGGATCGTGACCGTCCGTCAGCATCCTTTCCGGCGAGGTACCGCAAATAGACAGCCCCAGACATCCCCCAAGACGGGTTCGGTTCAGGGTTAAGTTGGTAAGGTGGTGTATCTGAATAATGCGGGCGGGCCAGATATTGTACTGTGGTAATTGGGATATATCAGGCGTGGTAAGAGGTGGGCTTGGTGGTGTGGCCGGCTAAAGGGAGGGGTAATGTTCGATCGAGGACGATCGACGAATCAACGTTCACGAGATATGGGTGAGGCCCAGGTGGAACATGGGAAGAGGGAAGGCTGTCAGCAAGAAACAGATAGACGAGGGGTGGAGGAAATCATCAGCTGCATGCTGTGCTGCCAACTCGACATGCGAAGAACGAGGATTATGACGGGACGTGACCTCCATGAGTCAAAGGAGCCTGAAGTTGAAGTTACGGAATGCTTCTGTATTGGATTGAAAAGGACGATGTTTCCTCTTAGACATTTCGTAAACAGTCAACAGGATTTTTACATCGCCAGCTAAATGTTTGGAGTAGTTGTTTCATGAGAGGTGGAGCGTGAGGATCGCCTACCTAGGTAATCGGTTGCGGGGATAGAGAAGCCTCCAACACGTGAGCTGCGAGGTGGAACTGCGTTGGCGGCTTACGGTGTGCAAGGTGTGCTTGAAAGGTGATTCCAAGAGGAGAAAATAAACGAAAGAAGTTCTAGCGAGGGAGATCGTTCAAACACAAAGGGAAGTGAGTTCCAGATGTTGAAAACAATCAAGCTAAGCGAGCTATAGACTCTCGAATATAGACAGAACTTAGGGTGAGGGCAGTTGCAACAAGCTTCTTCAAGCAGTCCGTAGATCTCGATTTATACATATCCGAAGCATCGGTTCACAGGACTGAAGGGTATTTGAAGGTTTATTTGTGCCTGTACCATTTGGCCGACCATGTTACGGGTCGAATGAAAACAACTTTGTCATGAGAAGAAGAGATGAAGAAAAACGGTGAAGTGGTACTGTGAGAATCAGACCGAGAGTCTTAAGGTATTCACCAATCCCCCCCCCCCCCCCCCCCCCCGCCTTTTCCGCGCGCCGGATCAGATGCCGGTTTCTTTCCGAATCCAAGTTGTTGGGCAGTGATGTCAGCCTAACTTAATTGCTAAGCTTGTACACTTGAATGAACCACCATCAACTTGTAGATATCGTGCGCGGAGAGAAATTGTTGAATATAAAGGGGGCTGGGAAAGAATTTTCGCTGCCGAGAGAATTTTGGAATTGTGAATCCAATTTTAGAAACATTG
Organism: Hymenoscyphus scutula; assembly: GCA_001399465.1. Classification (NCBI taxonomy): domain Eukaryota; kingdom Fungi; phylum Ascomycota; class Leotiomycetes; order Helotiales; family Helotiaceae; genus Hymenoscyphus; species Hymenoscyphus scutula. The sequence continues at coordinate 47,620 of LKTO01000317.1, read as the reverse complement.
AAAAATCAGTTACCCCTCAAAGGGCTTGTATAAAAATGTACCAAAAGGTATCTATTACTTGAGAGGCATACCTACACAAGAAATTGATAAGGGATAGGAAAGTGACAAAGTGGACGCCTCGAGTACAGATACCCACCTTCCGGGTCACACGAGAGGAATCCGAGAAAGTAAATCTCTTTGCTGTAATTTCCAGCTGCAGGTACTCGACACATCACCGTTGAATTCACTCATTGTTATAGCAACCAAATGTGCGGTGTACTGGACTAGTACCTCGAGGTACATCGGTGTACAAGACTGCGGTGGGAACCTCGAGATTTGAGTAACCGCTTTCGCCGCCTGATTGGTTATCGGTTAGGGGAGCCCAACGTGCTTGCGCCGTCTCTACGAATCAACTTCATCCACGAACTTGCTTCTTGCTCGATTCCTACATCGGCCCACGCCCACGCCCACGCCTACCACGTTCGTTTCCTCATACTCGCAGTTCACTATCACAACTTTCTCTTGCTTTCCACCTCTTCTTCGCCATTCTATGCCACCCATCATCGTCCCATCTCCCTCGATGCTCCACGACGCATTCTCTTCCTAGCTCTCGTTGCCCTGCCCGCACCCCCCTCCCCCCTCTTTGCCCATCCTCTCCCAATCATCCTTGGGTTGTGACGACGATTGCGCGCCTCAGCCACTACATGCACTCGCCCACCGAAAAGCAAGACTCTAAGCGCTGGCGATTGCTGAGCTTGCACACATCCAACAATGGCACTTAAAGATCGAGATGGTGAACAACCAGCCGAGGAACGTCCCAGTGAGCGCCGTCATCGATCCAAGAGCGACAAGGAGAAAGATCCAACACGGAAACACAAGTCTTCACGAAGTTCCAGGCCCAAGGTCATAGATCCAGAAACCGGCGAACCTGTCAAGACCCCGCACCGCAGTCGCAGAGAGAAGGATAAGGATTCAGAGAAAAGGTCAGAGGCATCATCATCCATGGCAGATCTCGTACCAGAACTTGCGAGGACCGCGTCCGCACCAGGCGCCACTTCGAGGGGCAGTCTGCCATATCCAAGCTTCAACAAGGCCCACAGCAAGGAGGCCGTCAATAGCAGGGAGGATTTCAGGGTGAAGCCAACCAACCCATATACACCACAATCCACCGATCTTGGTGCAGATGAGAAACCAAGAGCCAAATCAGCCGAACACCCTACCGTAACACGAGAAAGTCCAACTAAAGATGCGAGACCACCCAGTCCCCCAGAGACGGAACTGTCCAACCAAGGCTCCCATGGATCGCAGCAGAGAAAAGCATCAACGTCACGAATGACCAGGGTTCAGGAGGAGGCAGACCATGAGCCCAGACCCAATTCTCGAAGCTCCTGGTACAACAAATCCACTAGGAAGGAGGAAAAGCCCAGGGAGGAGAAAATAAAGGAAGAAAGGCCGAAGGAGGATAGATTCAAGGACGGATCAAAAGTTTCGAGGGCTTCAAAGGCCAGCACCGCTATCAAATCTCCCCGCATTATTCCCGACGGTGAGAATCCCTTTGGGGACTCGAATGTTGCTACAGAAACTTCCTTTGTCTCCAGCGAATCTGGCGGGGCGGAATCTACCCTCACAGATGTTACTTCTGTTGCTCCAAAACGGGAACCACAGCGGGAACCACACCAAGTCTCGGGCCAGCGACCACCGGGCCTGGACACAAATTCATCACCTGGGTCGGCTCAAGATTCCTCCCCACGAACACCAACACAAACTCCTCAGTTCCCTCCACCGGATCTAAAATCAACGCCATCTCCATTCATTCACTTCGACGCACCCGATTCAGCGCCAAGCGAGTATTCCCCCCAGCCTCTACCTCCACCACCACCTCCCAATGTTCCCATCAGCATCCCTCATGTCGATTATTTACTTCAAAATGGAGGCCTACCACGCCCGGCTCCCAGAACTTTGCTTTCAACAGCCCCAACAGCAAATCCACTTCATAGGTTATCCAATCCTGTGCCATCCGAGATTGAAAGGATATTTGGTCCATTTTATAACACTTTGGATCAATATGAGACTGTGATATCCAAGAATGGCTCTCTTGCTGTGGCTACAGGATACAAGTCAGTTGCTAGAAGATTATTGGATAGGCTGGAAATTGTTTTCAACAGAGATCTTTCGTCTCAAGGGTGCTTCTGTGTCATGTGCGAGAATTCAGATGACCCAACGCATGAAGGGTCCAGAGGCTTAGGTTGGGGTGAAGTTCTAGAATGGGTTAGTGGCCGTCGTGAGCTACCGATTTGGCCTGCATTTGACTTTGCAACGCTGGGTGTCAAAGCGGGAGAGGATTTGGCTAGTCTAGGAGGCCCGCGCAATCCAGGAGATGGTGCCAGACCTGGGTCACCAGTCAAGATAGATCCAGATGTGGCAGATGAATTTCGGGAACACTATCTTGCTCAATCGAAAAAGACAAAATTGGCTGTTAACAAGTGGCTCTCAAGTTGTCCTCAGACTGCGGCTGCACCTCCGCAAGAAGTCGACGACGAAACCTTGTCCTTTGCCATACTAACACATCTCGACCATCATGATCGCCCAACATTCAACGCTTTGGTTACTGGTTCATGTGTTTTGCAGCCTCTCACTCGTGCACCAACGCCAATGAGAAAGCCTCGTTCGGATTTCATGATCAAGACGGGTCAAGCGTTGCAAAAGCTATACAGACTACCTGTTGCACCTCGCGATCCAGAGGCCGCGATTTACCTTTTGAAGCATCCACATCTACATAATCTTCTTGCAACAATGTCCAGTATCAATTCCTCGGAATGGGAAATACTGACCTCGGGTCGATTCGACGGGTTTTTGTGGTCAGGGGCAGAATCCGACTCTGCAAATCCTTCACCAGCACCTTCCCGTGGCCCAACCCCTTCAAATGGTGGTCGCGGACCTATGTCTCCTGGGATGCGTGGACCATCAAGAAACAACACTCCATTCTCTCCCCTGCGCAATCAAACATTTTCTCCTCCAATGGCATCCAGCGGTTATCCATCTCGAGGACCTACACCAATTTCCAGAAACCCCGTTTCCAATGACGAGGAAAATGAGATTCTTGTGCTTGGTGAAATTGAGCGGGAGATCTACCAGGGCATGGAAGCATTGGAAGACGCTTTTGAAGGGTTGCATCGAAAGGCGGAATTTGTTCGAAGAGCTCTTCGAGAACGTGGCGCTGGTATAGCGATGTCACTGCAATCTAGACGACTTAGTCAGGCTGATCCTATGAGATTTGGAACTCCAGGCCTTGGTATGGGATATGAAAGACCAGGTTGGCAAGATGGAGGCAGTGAAATTATGAGCGAGAGTGATTGGGACCCTACAGATGAACAGAGCGAAATTGCACCCGACGACTCTGCAAGCAACATCAGTAGCTCAAGACACAGACGACCGAAACGACGAACAGAAAGACGCACTCCTGCGCCGGTGGAAGAGGAGGATGAAGATTGATGTTATTTAAAGATTTGGGCAGAACTGTCTTGAGGTCAATCTTGATGTGGATTATGATTTTGCTTTGCCGGGACGTTCTTGCATTGCACAACATAACGACAGTTACACGATGATACGAAGAACCATATTTTTCGCTTTGAGGCCAAAGCTTTGATATCCATTTGGTTTGCAGAACAGAACATTGCCCTGGATATACGAAAAAAATGGGAGGGTGGATGGATAGTTGGTGTTCTCCGGTGTATTTGTGTTTTTGTAATTTTTTCCCTTGACAATTTCTCTTATTCCATTTTTACTGGTTGAAAGATACCGGTTGGCTACGATGCTATATACCCTCGAAAAGAAGACAGATATTTGGAGACTCTCGCGAGCTCCTTCTCAGGTTGGAATGGTTGAAAGGGATTTGATTTTTTTACTCGCTTTTTCGGGATACATTGCATTGAAGGAGTTTTTGATTCAATTTTTTCATGTAGGAATTTGAGGCCCTTGGGGCTTCCTCGAGTCTCTAAAACAGCGAGACGCGGTTTGAGCATTGCATGGTATTGGCATTAGTTTTTGGCGTGGATTCTTTTTTTTTTTTCGACGAGGAGGATGAAATGCTGGAGGGCTGATTGAAAATTTTTGAGGAGCATGGCATGGTAATGTGCATGGCCTCTTTAGTAATCGTTTATTTTTTTTGACTCGGAGGATTCGGTCTCGTCTCATCTCATCTGGGACAGACCGCAGTTCTGTGGACTATAGTAGTAATGCAGAAGACCGCCTTCTTTTTCCTGAGAAACTTTTTCTCTTCTTTTTTTTTTTGCATTCCTGTGTGATTGTCTCTTTGCCTCTGCGTGTATGCTAATTCCTTAAGTGTGAGCGCATTTTAATGACGTGTTGTAGGAGTGGTGTACAGTAGGTAGTAAGTCAAAGAGGAACACTTATGGGTTAGTTACTGCCGATGCCGAAGTAGAAGATGATTTGTTGTGAGGTGGTCCGAGAGGAAGTTTCATGGTTTTGTGGAGTATATACTTACTGGATCGGGGTTCTTGTGATGTGTTTGCTTCCTTTTTTTCGTTTTTGCGAGGATTCTTGGGAATCGACGGTATGTGGGTGGAGTGTGGGTAAAAGGAGTATTTGGGTTGGAGCGTGAGGAAGTGGGGTCTTGAGATGAAATTTTTTTGGACGCTTTAGGATGATGTAGCTCGGGGCTTTGAAATGGACTTTGAAATTTTATCCCTTTGTATTTTCTTCAGCAGCAAGGAGGAAAGAGGTTATATTTAGGAGTTTGGATTTGAGAGAAGTTGTCGACTTTAAGGGTGATGAGGTGGGGAGAAGGAAAAATATGGTTGGTTTGAAGGGATTGTTGGGGTTACTTGGTCTTGAATTTTCTAACGGGGTGGTTCTGTTTTAGCGGTCTGGTGCGGGGGTTGATGTGGCTTCCTGGATGTTTGAATGCTCTTTGTTTTGTTAATCTTGATTTAATAGTTGAATTATTCAAAGAGAGTTGAAGTAAGTTACTGGTACAGTGTACTAAAGGTTCGAGGTTTGATTGTTTGATTGTTTGATTTTACGCAAATAATGAAATGTAAGATGGATAATTCTAGATTGATGTATGTTACTATTAAAGTAGTTTCCAGGGGAGTTGTTGAAATTCGTACCTTTATATTCCTCCTAACTCTTGGTTGGAGAACTTGACACTTAAATCTCGGGGGTCTTTAATTTTAGTGGGTTTTTTGGGGGGATTTGATAGCACCAATCTTCTTTCTCCTCTGTGTTGTTTTCTAGGAACCCTGTTCGGAAAAGCGGTTACGAGTTCGTATAAATTAGGAAAATCAAGCGTAGTCCGGCTCTGCAACGATTAGGATCATAAACTTGGGTCCTCTTATGGGTTAGTTTCAAGCACTTCTAGTCAGGAAGTAGAAATTTGAGGTGCTGGATATGTGTAGGGTTTTATAATCGAGCAGTTTGTAAAAAGACGATTGTCTGCTAAAATATGGGGAAAGAAATGGAGGAGTTGGAAACGAGGACAAAAGTATAATCGACGGTAGGAATTGTGCGCTTATTTGCCTAATCTTTGGGACTGAGTACAATAGTATCATTGGGCTGAGAGTGGAAGAAAATAGAATATTTAGGGGAGAGTGATGGGTATAGCAGCGACTGCCTCGTTCACATTATTCTCGTTCGTTGGTCTATCAGTAATTCATCAATCAGTGGTATTTTGTTGGAATGAGTTTGACAAACTCACTGAGAATTTATTCTCAGTGGATTATAGCTAGTAGTGACCTGAACATCTAAGAGGAAAGCCTGATTATAGGCTAAGATGATTGCTAGAGTGGTATCGGGAAGTGTGAGTCTTCATCTTCAGTTATAGATTTATTTTGCTTAAAGCACTAGTCCTTTCTGAGCCTTAACGACCTTGTGTTTTAACGGAGCGAGAGAATTCTGTTGGGATACTTTGGGCAGAGAAGTAGTTTGGATCGTTACTGATTTATCAGTTTCAAATATAGATGAAGAGAGAGAACAGAATCGAGGCAACTTAGATTAGACGACAAAAGAAAAATACACTATGTTCCTTTTTCTCAAAATATCATAGAGCAAGGACAAAGAGAGGGTCGTTACAAATACTGCATTGCATGCCTCTTTCGAAAGTAAAAAGGTAAACGACAGTAATCCAGTCCTACAAAGAAAACAAGAGTTTACAGCTTCCTCTAGAAGGTTCATCGAGTTCTGCTCTTTTATTATGTTCTCTTCTTGTACCGGCATTGGGTAGGCATCCGGGATCGTTGAGTGCTCTCCTCCGTCTATACGGAACGACTATTACTCTGTCGTCTGTCGTGACTGTCAGCCGACCGCCGAAGACCATTTCGCAGACTTTGCCGTCCTTCAGAAGATGTGGGAAAAGGATGCGAATAGCTTAGCCTGGCTATATCCGCTTGATAGCAAGGCTCCGATGACGAGCGCTGATGGTAGGACTTTAAAATAGTAGGGAGGGGTTGGACTAAAGAGAGCTAGTTTCCTGGTTGTGAAAGACTTGGAATATTCATAGTCAAGCTTATATATCCATCTCTCTATTATTATTTTCTAGATTTTAAGGAGTAAGAGTAAGAGTAAGAAAGATCGGTATAGAAAATTTAAGCGTATTAATCTAGAGAATTTTATACTCTCTTTTCTATTAGTATTTAATTTTAACTAGTCTTTCTTTAGTTTAACTAGAGTTACTAAAATATATACTAGTATAGTTCAAGTACTATAGAGCCTATAAAGTTATTAGTAGAAAAGTATAGTAATATCTAAAACATTAATAAAAGATATATACTCGAGTAGCTATTAGACGAAAATGAAATATTTTCTAAAAAATTTAAATAACTTAGGTCGTAGTAGTAGTTAAAGTTACTATAACCTCTGTCCTTCCCTTTAAAGTCGTCTCTTATTATAATAAAAACCTATTATATTTAATTCGATATAGTAGATATATAAAGGTAAAAATATATTAGAACTTACATCTTATATAAAGATGTTTAATAAAGAATTAGAGATATATTAGTAGTAGAAGAGACTAGTAGAATTTATCTATATTAAAACTAATATATATATATAGACTATTTCTAAAATTAAGACTAAAGAAAGTAAAAAGGAGTTATAATTAGAGTTTTTTATAAAACTATAATTAAGTTTATAATAGCTGTTTTATAGATTTCTTTTCTTTTTTTATATTTTATCTAGTAATCGACATCTAGAATTCTATAGAAGATCTAGTAGTATATAGCGGATGTTTCTATCTATTTATAAAATTATTTAGATTACATCTAGAATAGAGTTACCTTCTATAGATATATCTATAGATATCTATAAATAGTATAAGTATATATTAATTATTAATCTAATTAATAATCTAATTAATATAATTTAGATTAGATTAGAATTTAATTAACGAGTGTCTTAATTAGATTAGATTAATAAGTTATTAATCTAATCTAATCTAATCATTACTTACACTGTCTATAAATATAAATCTCACGTGATTTTAAGATGTAAAAACAAAGATTCGAACGTTAAGTTAGTTATATATATACTAACTACTACCTTTTCTATACTAAGACTCTAGTAAAACTATTTTACTACTAATTCTACTACTTTAAATCGTCTTATTCTTTAACTCTTAAGAAAATATTTATAGTATTTCCTAAAAGCGTAACTCTACTATATAGAGATACTTAGTTAGATAAAGTGTCTAAGCTAAAAAGGTAAGATAAATAAAAAGAGGTTTTTTAGACAGGTTTTACTTAAGGTAAATTTACTAAAAACCCTTAAAAAACAACTTTTTAGATAAGAATTAAGGTTTTATATAGGTAAATTTACTAATTTTATTAAGTACTCTAGATAACGGTTTCTATAATTCTTCTAGAAATTTCTCTTCTATTTTAGAACCTCTCTAGATGCTTCTAGAGAGGTACTATCTATAGAAAGTTCTATAGAAGGTGCTTCTAGATGCCGATCACTGATTTTATCTTCCTTACTCGGTTTCTTTTCTTTTCTAGTTTAAGTAGAGTATAGAGGTATATAGTTAGTTAGTTGAATAGATGAAAAGTTAGAGTAGATAAGTAAGCGAGGCGTCTTAAGATATCATATCGTGTCTTCTTTTTCATGTGATCTAGAATACGAAATATTTATTTTCATTAAGTAGTTAATTTAATTGATCTTGCTTTATCGTAATGTTTTCTTTAACACGACCACAGCCCTTCGCTAATCTGGGGTATTAGATAAGTTGCGGGTACGCTAGGGATTGTATAGTACTCCCTGGATATGATTCAACTACACAAGAAACATTTAAGATTTCAGCTATTGAAATTGGGGTGAGCTACTATACGAATTGAGAGTTAAATTATAAACTCCGGGTGAGCTCAGAGAGTTAGTAGTAAGCTAGATTTCGAGTTCGAGAGCTAAGAATATATGCGGGGTAAAGCTACGCTACTGAGGCCGGGGTGAGCTAGAGAGACATTAATAAGCTAACGATTAAATCTAGTAATCTAAAGCTAAATTTAACTTTTAGGTTATCGAATAAGCTACTAATTTCTAGGTAAGCTAGTAACTATCGACTTAAATAAAATTTAAGAAATGAAACTTTAGATAGTAACCTCTCTCCTAAGTATAGAGTGTTCCACAAGTAAACTATAGGTGAACTATTAGTAATCTAACAAGTAATCTGACGAGAAGACTAAAAGTAAGTTACTTCTTAAAACCCTAGAGCTTGAAAGGAGGTTTAGGAGCTGAAAACAAGTGAACCTTAAAGGTAGTTAGAATTTCTCAAGTAAGCGCTAGAAGAAAATTAAGGTAGTAAAAAATAAGTGAAGAGAAGATGAGATAGAGTTATTACAACGATAAAAATCTATTTGTAAGATATCCCGAAGTTATACTGAGTAGTAAGGAAATCTGCTGTACATTTGTTGCTCGATGCTGAAATATAGAGGCCGCTACACCGACGCGTTATCTGACCTCGTCTTCTACTAACCTATCTATACAATTATTTACCCATTTCTGCTTAGCAAAGTACATTCCTTCTCTCAGTCAGCCAGGCTATTCACCACAATAAACAACTCTTATTCAAAAACATTGGTATTCATCCAATCTAAACCCATCCCATCCTATCCTATCCTATTCACCCAAACCCCAACCCAAAGTCATATATCTCTACAACAAAATACCCCCTCCCAACATAAACAAGGTGGAATACGAATATGAATATATACCCATCTCTCCAAAGCCCCAAAACAAACTCAAGGCGCTCAACCGAAAGAAACAACCCCCAATCCAAAAATAATAAACAAGAGAAGAAAAAAAAAAGTAAGCAAAAAGATAAAACCTCCAATACCAAATCCAACCCAAGCACCCCGATAACGGGAATCCCAATAAAAACGCCTACCTGCTTTATCATCCATCCAATGTATCGCCCCATATATCTGCTGTATCCAAAGTCCCACCCTCTATCCCAAGAAAAACAGCCCAAAGAGTTTGCAGTCCCCAAAACCAAGACTGGACAGAAAAGGAGAAAAGAAGGAAAAACGAGCCTCGTCCTCAAGGCCCAAGTATATCCCTCAAAATACACAGGATCCCATTATCAGGACAAACCTTCTCGCGATTCAACTGCTTGTCCCCCGGGCCCGTGGGACCTCCAACATACTTCCAGAAGCCAAAAAACTGCTTCTGACGCTTATCATCTTTCTTGTACTGCGCATCGCCCCACTTGCCCTTGTAATCCACCACTGCCGTCGGACTCCCATTGATGCCCTGGAACGTCGAGGAATTCGTGGAGTAATTGTAAAAGTACGAGTTGAGCGTTGGATCCCAGAGCATACCCTTGGAGGTATAGTCCACCAAAAGTCCATCAGGCAGGTTCACGTCGGGGATGGTATGGTCGTGTTTCCCCGCGATCGCGTAGTTGGCGTGGGAACCTTTGGCGGAGTAGGAAACGGGACGGAGACCGATTTTCTCGACGGCTTTGTAGGTGAATGCTTGGCCGTTTCCGTGTTGGGAGTACCATACCGCTTGGGGGACTCCATCTTTGAAGCGCACCATGTTGTGTTCCCAATCGCCGATGTGATTCCCCAGTTCTTGACCTAGCACTTTGTTTCCTTGGTTGTAGGCGTAGAAGTACATGTAGAAGGCATCGAGTTTGCCGCTTCCGTGGTCGGTTACGATGATGGAGGTTGAGATTGCGGCGTTGGTTTTTCCGCTGGAGTCGGGGACTACGCCGAGGAGCCAGTTGGGTTTGGTGGTTATGTCGAGGTTGGAGGTGAGGAAGACGTCGCTTCCTCCGTTGCCGAAGTCGTTCAATTTGTGGAGGTTCTCGACCGTGAGTGAGGGGGCGTTGGCGACGGGGGTATAGTTTATTTCGGGATGGGTGTTGGAGATTTGAGCTGCTATGTCGGAGGGGAAGTATGCTTCGCCCGTATCGAGATATACCATAGGTGCTTGATGCGAATTAGTACTTGATAGAGCAGAAAACTGAACACAACATACCATAGTCCAATACAAATTGGGGTATTCCATCCACCGACCTTGAAGCAATCATAGGTCTCGCCGTCGACAAGCCATAGTGCCAGCAAAGAACGAGTAAAGCAGAGGCATACATGATCTATTCGAACCAATAGGTCAGTTGAAAAGTCCTGGGTAGGTATTTCTCTGAAAAGAAATCGACAACAACATCAAGACAGAAGAAGAAGAGTATAACAAGACCTTATAGTAATGTGAATTCCCCTCCTGGCCTTTACGACCACCGTTCACTGCCTCATCCTGATGATCTCCCCCTTCACCACGGGTGATTAACCCCTTCTCCAATTCGTCCCAAGTGCCCTCCACATGTTCATGGATGTCCATGACCTCAACCCAGTCGCAGCCGTAGAAGTCTTCCAACTTCCCCATTCATCAATATGCCAGGGGGGTACCTGAGCTCCTCCCGCCACCAGAAGTCCAGCGACCCAACAAACTCTCGTACGCGGTGGTAATAAAACGATAGTAGTATTGCCCGGTCAAGACGCTCAATCAATCCCTTCTACCAATGAAAAGCTCTCTCGCGTCCTCCAGGATTTCCCGCTTCGAGGGGAGAGTGGCGGCGGGCGTCTACGACGAGCGGGGAGTCCGGGAATAACTGAGTGTGGTCGCAAAGGAAATTGAACAAACAAGTAGCCGTGTACTTATTAGGGAAATAGGGCAGATCCTGCAGAGCCGGCTCTTGCATAGAATAAGTGAAGAAGGGGGAAAAAAGGTAACCAAAGAAGTCCGGGGAAATGATGTGTGGCTATGGTTGGGGGGTTGGGGGATTCTCTGACACTGAATTGGTCAAGAGGGCAAGGTCAGCAGAGGATTCACCCACCGGAAACGATCGATGGCGATCGGCAGCTGCGAGACTGCGAGACAGCTTCAGGGATGAACTTCCGAACTGAGGAGGGGGGCGAATATCTCTAAAATCGAGAGGGCAAGAGGGTTCGACCCCTCGGATCAACTCCCGGCCAAATCGTTGACGGACGGGAGTTGTTCAAGGTCAAGCTTTCTTTGGTCATTGGCCAAAGCTCCAAGATGAATGACCTGCCTCCTCTCCCATCGTATCCTATTAAGTGCAACTCACATTCATGATCCAAAGGATTGGGTATCGAAAAGAAAGTTGGCAGACTTTAATTAATCATATGCAGTTTCTCAATAGTGAAAAGTTAGCTCTCGTCTCGTCCTAAATTGGCCAAAGCACCTGGCCAGAGTGTTGAACTGATATTAGACGCAAACAGGCTGAGGCCCCTTTCACAATTTATTTACAATACCGTAGTTTGTTAACTTACATTTACAAAGTCAGGAGAAGTAATTGGGCATGATCAAATGGCCTAGGTTAACCCAAAAGACAACTTTCACACACTTCGGAATTAACCCTATACAACTAAAAATGGCAGTTTTCCTCGCTAGTACCTTTCGCAATTCTCCCCTTAAAACGCCCTCGAAACCATATACAATATCAGAATGGGTATCATCGCAGTAATAAAGAAAAGAGTTTGCCATCGCAACCACCCAGCGTGACCCTTCCCAGACTCACTCCTCATAATCCGGGATAACCTTACGAATAATAGCAAGCTCCTTCTTACCAATGGTGACCTGGTCGAAATTCCAAGGGAGTTCAACTCTGGCTCTAGCAAAAATTGTTAGTGATCTATGAAGCAGAGTCGAGAAATTCGTAAAACTCACTTGATGAAATTGACCTTCATATTTCGGGCCTTGTCCTTCAGTTGGACTTGGTTCCGGTCCTCTTCGAAATTCCCATGCCTCTCAATCACGCTCCAGGAACACCCGTGCTCCTCAATCAGCCGTATCAATTCATCCTCGTCTGCGTTAGACCAATACGAGCGACCTCGCGTTGCTGCTGGATGAGCAGCCTTTGCCATTGCAGTCCTTTCTCTAGCAATTTTGCTGGCTATCGCCGCAGTGGATGGTGGAGCTGCAAAAATTTCATCATCATCCTCTTCCTCACCATCCCTCGCGCTAGCTTGCAAACGAGCTTCTTCTTGCTCTTGTCTCCTGCGTGCAGTACGATTTTCATCCCGTTGCCGTGAAACCTGTGGCTCGGAACTGTGTTGACGATTAGATGCTGCGGGCGGTTCAATTTCTTCGCTTGGCTCTCGCCTTGCAGGTACGTAAAGTCTTTTCCGGGGGTTTGGTGCTCGCAAATCTTCTTGGAACCCTTCATCCTCGCTTTCCTCGCTCTCCTGCGTTTGTTGCCGTTTTCGAGAGTGTTGCTTGGGATTCCTTCTGCTTTGAATGTCCTCTTGTGTACCGTCGTCCCAGGTAACTTTGTGAGCACCTGGTTGAGGGTCAGTCATCCTCAACCTCTTGACAGGTCTGCCCGCTTCGTCAACGGGTAGGTTCTCCTTGTTTTTCTCATTGACGCTAGAGTTCCAATGTTTGATGCTCTCTCTCGCTGTACCCTGTGGCAAAATGTAATCGGATTCCGAAGGAGGGGTGTCATCATTTCCTGCATCTGGCTGGAATTCTTCAACTTCGTGCTCTCCAGTTCTGCGCGAGGCAGGCACGGTAGAAGGACCAGCTTGCGCGTTCACTGTATTTCGTCCAGATGAGGGAGGTGGTTTTGATCTAGAAGATACAGTTGAGGTATCTGAGTTTCTCTTGCGCTTCAATTCTGCTAGAAGACGGGCACCGGTCGATCTACTGATGATTTTCGCTGGTGACCCGAGGACTGGCTTTTTGGCTCGTGGGGACAGTTGGTTTTGACTGGCATTGACCCCCATCACCTCATCAAGTAATGCCTTGATATTGTCCTCGCCGCCTTGTTCGCTGACGCTCTGTCTAATTTCCTTCCATCTTAAATGACTCCAATTGGCCAATCCAATCAGAAAGTCGGTCCAAGGGAAATATTCTTCTAATCGTTCCAGGTCCACTAAATCGCCTTGCTCAAGAGCATCTTCGTTTTGACGAAAGGTTGCTTGTATAAGTTTTATCCGATCAATGATCATATCAATTTGCTTCTCCGAATTCGCTGGACCTCCTCGCATAAGATTTTTCAAATTATCTCGATCACCAAGTCGCTCGGGCGTGGCATCATAGAAAATATTGGCCAGTATCAGTTCCGGGTCCCAATTTTCATGCTCTCTGAATTGGGCTAATTCCAATATGGCATATTGAGTCCGGATTGCAAGGGCCATGTTGAAGCTGTCATCAAGTAAACGAGAATTCCCATATCTATTAGTTGTACCAAATCCCGCAACAAAGACTTCGGGAAAGAAGGTGTCCGATATGGCAAGAAGACTTTGCATAACCGAGCTTTCCTTTGGCTGGACCAAAAACCCCTTCACGAAAACTGCTAGATTGCCTGCGTGCAAAATGGCATCAGGTCGAAAGTCCCCAATGCTAAAGTCGTTTCCAAGTAATTTGCGCAATACAATATCCGGTTGTATATATTTGTCTTTTCCGAAAGAAGGACGAAGGTCGTTAAATACCTCTTCATTTCTCCCCAAGCGCGCTGCCGTCCTTGATCCCGGTATCTTCAAGTCTTTCAATATAGCAGCAAGCCTTTTTTTGTCAATGTTTGCTGGCGCAAGGAGATCAACGATTCTACCAGAATTTTGGTAAAGTTCCGGGAGAAGTTCTGCCACCTCAGCATCCATATCTGCTATTGCCGCTTCGGAATGGGTGGTCGGTGCAGTAAACGATGTCACGACCGTAGTTCCCGACATTTGGGACATGCCTCCTGGTGATTGAATAGGTTTTGGGTTGTTGAGAAGAGTTGCGTCGTTGTCGTCTTGATCCCCCTCTTCCTCGGCTTGGACTAGCTGATCTGCGCTTTCTTCTTCGTTGACCATAGACAAGTCTGGGGCATATTAGTATTCGCTTTGGGTGGAATGTGAGGGGTTTCCGACCATGCTTCTGAACCGCACCACGAACCGCTTTTCTCGTTCGTCCATTCTGATTTGATCGCGCGCTTGCGTTGCTTTCTACACTGTTTTCCCTCGCGCCTCGTCTTGTAGTGCGGGATCTCTTGGGTGCTTCGCTATCGCCCAAGTCTGCGCTTGCGCTCCGACTGCGAGTTCGTGTAGCCCTTTGGGCGGGGCTTTGCGACTGTCGTGCGGTCGGTTTAGAAATGGATGCTGGGTGAATTTGAGCACTAGCCGATCGCGCAGACCTTCTTCCTGTCATTTTGGGGGTAGTTTGAAGTTGTGCAATAGTTCCATGTACAAATATCAAATTGATTGTTGAGGACGCGTTCAGTTGTTTTGATAATCTTTGGGATCTTGTATCGCCAGAAGCACTCCAATTCACGTGGAGGAACTAGGCTATTTTTGGCCAAGACCCACCTTCCCAAAAGGAGAAGTAGCTTACCTACACCCTGTAAGCCGATTCTTCCCCAGCAGCCCAGTGGACGAGACGGGAGCCAGATCCAACCTAAGGCAGAGAGAGTTCCAGCAAGTAACCGTACCTACAGATCAGCACTTCAGTCACAACCTGATCACATTAATTAAAAAGTGTAGAAAAGGCAGAGCCCCAAGTCTTCTAGTCATAGGTCTATTTATAACCCAGTATAAAATATACACGTACAATCCACACGCAAAATAAGTTGTTTTTAGAGAATACCCCCTGGTCGTGCATGCCCCAAAAAATAAAATAAAATGGCCCAGAGCTCCGTACGGAACTCATACGCAGCTGGAGGCTGGCGCAGCAGGAGAACGTGGAGCAAGAGCCTGGAAGCCTTGCTTGCGAGGCCTGTCAGGAGAGAAATGCGAACTTCCACCCTCTCACCCTTTTCTCCCAAATCCCAAATCCCAAAACTCTTCAACATCTTCTAACTTTTTAATTCCTTCGCCCAATTCAATTGCTCTCTGGCAGCTCTTCCCACACCCTCCTTCATGAGACTCTTGTAAAACGTTCTCGTCCTTTCCCTTCAAACCGCCGCCGCCCAGTCAAAACACCAGTCTACACTACACCACACTACTTACTTCCCCCTCGGGAATCCCCGCAAAAAGTACACGCTGCTTACCTTGCCTCTCCTAAACACATATTCTCACTGGTGTCCACACCTCGCACCAGCGATCTTCCACGACTAGATCTCCAGCAGAAACGACAAGATGAGGTTCAGCAGACGGCAGCCTTCCCCTCTCCTCCTCTTCCTCCTGCCCTCATTGGCAACGGCCCTCTCACCAGCCGCCCAAGATAACATCCAATCCACCCTCTCCAAGAACACACCCACAAATGCAGACTCGAAACTAGATCCTGCCGTGTCGCCCTTGGTCGATCTGACGGCGAAACCAAAATTTGAGATTGGTACAAAGGATGCGCCGGTCGATGGAAAGGACGGAAAGCCCCATGCCGGTCCCTGGGTCGACACAGCAAAGGATCCAAAGAAAGATCCCAAGAAGGACCCCAAGAAGCCTGCAAATGCAAAGGAGGATGCCGAATTAGTGGTGGAATCGAAAGAGGAGAAGAAGAAGCTGGTCAACCCTGATGGCACAAAAATCCCAGAGGTCAATGACGGTGTCATGGATGATCCTCACCGACAATTACCAAAAATAGGGACAACGGGGACAGAGGGAGGTGTCAGTGAGAAGGATAAGGCCCGGAAAGCACAAGAAGGCCAGACTGGCGAGAAAATAGAAAAGAAGCCAGACTCGCCCAAGGAGGCACCTCCGTTACCACTAGGTGAACCGGGCAAGTCCAAGGGTGAGAAAGGAGACTCGAAATCCAAAGATGGTGATGCCGCAGACGATGAGATAGTACCCGGTGGACTCGAGGTGAGGAGTATTTGCATATATGGATTCAAGCACCTAGCTAACAGTCCTAGAAACCCAACGATCTTCCATCGAAACACAATAACGCTCCTCACCCAGTCCCTGTTTCTGCAGATAAAGACCACCTCGAGATCAAGAAGCCTGGTACCAAACCAGCATCGCAATTTCCTACTACCGACGGTGATGCTTCCGAGGGAATCATACAGCCATTCCATTCCTATATTCTTTCACTTACCATGATCTTGTTTTCTGAAATTGGCGACAAGACCTTCCTTATTGCGGCTCTTATGGCCATGAAGCACGACAGACTTTTGGTCTTTTCTGCAGCATTCGCGGCACTTATGGTCATGACCGTTCTCTCCGCTGTTCTTGGCCATGCAGTTCCAACACTCATTCCCGAGAGGTTCACGCATTTCCTTGCTTCGGGATTGTTCTTAGTATTCGGAGGTAAAATGTTAAAAGAAGGATTGGCCATGAGCCCAGAGGAAGGAGTAGCCGCAGAAATGCAAGAAGTCGAGATGGAACTCGAAGAAAAGGAGCATCTCGCACGTAAGGAAAGCCGCCGCCGATCCTCCATCTCCCCCTACGCCCTAGAAATGGGAATGGGCGGACGCAGCAGTGGTAGTCGCAAATCCAGGTCAGGATCCCGGCTCCCTTCTCCTCCACGGTCCCCATCCTCCAGCCCCGATCGCTCGCCCTCCCCACCTCGCTCCAATTTCAAAGGTCTAATGAATGGCCTTAGTAATCTCTTCAGTCTCCTTCTCTCCCCAGCGTGGGTGCAGACTTTCGTCATGACGTTCTTGGGGGAGTGGGGTGATCGCAGTCAGATTGCGACGATTGCTATGGCGGCTGGATCGGATTATTGGTGGGTTACGGGGGGAGCGGTCAGTGGGCATGCGGTTTGTACTGGTATTGCGGTTATTGGAGGGAGAGCAATTGCTGGGCGTGTGAGTTTGAGAGTTGGTAAGTTTTGTTCCCTCCCCCTTCTTGTCTCGTCACTTTATGATGCTAACGGAATGAACAGTAACATTAGGCGGCGCAATCGCCTTCCTTGTCTTTGGCGTTATTTACGGTGTGGAAGCTCTCTACGCATAGAGAGAGGGCATGTTGATGACCTCCAGCGCATGTTTTCTCATTACAACCCCCTCACAAGTGGGCAATATTTTCTCGGCCTCTGTATTCTCATTTTCTGTCGGCTGGGCATTTCTTTCTTCACTCTGCATTCTTGGATGGTATGGGGTCTGGGTGGGGGGTTCATATTTCTTCTCACGGGGTCCACTGGTGTCTATCAATTAAGATCAATTAAGAAAAGAAAACATTTCCATGAGGTGGGAATCAATATACAGGGATGAAGGGGTTCAGCCCCTTTTGTAATAATAGGATCGTTTCGTGGAGGGGGATACAGAGGGCGAAAGAGCATGGGGGGAAGGTGGTTTAAAGTATACCATCGTCGTTAGATGAAGACTTTTCGAGAATACAAAAGCGGTTCTTCGTTCGTTTTATCTTTTATATTCAGGAAGGGGGGGTTGTTTTTACCTGGTGTGCTGCGATAATTGTGGTTGGTTATTTCGAGATTGGGTGAAGGTTCCTTCTTCTTGAACATTGCACCTTTCCTCGAGACTTTTCTCAGCACACTCCGTCTCTCTACACTGCCTCCACACAATCATTCAAGATTTTAAATAAAGAAACTTTGGTTGACGCAATACCGAAGAGTCGGCTCCATGTACTATCTGTGGTCAAAATGCTTCTCTTCCTCTCCTCGGAGGTGATTCTTCCCTAAACTGGTGGTGAAGATGCCTTACATCAGGAAGAAAATTTAAGCTTCCTCTCGATTTTTGGGATATTATGTGGTTTTTGAGTCCCTTCTATATAAAAGAAGTTACCTCATTGGAATAATACTATTGCTCACTGCTGTTGCTGTTAGGAGGTGTAATTTCATAAGTAGTATTATTACGGGACCTATTCTATATTAAATAAGGTGATATCGAGAGTCCGTTCTATATACGTACTATTAGCTACGATCTCGTCGTTTAGTAGTAATCGTAGATAACTTTTATACTATTATATCTCTATTTTAACGGTTATCCTATATGTTACTCGAACTAATAGCCGAGAATATAATAATAACTATCGAGATAATTCACGTGACCGCTAAGACTTAGAATAGGTAGATATTTATTAATAGCGTAGCTCTTAACTAATAGATTATCGATTATTAAATAAACTATAAATACTCTACTTAACTTCTTTATACTAATAATAATTAGTAGATATATATAGATTAAAGAAGATAGTTTAATTTTATATAAGGTTACTAGTAGATATATATAAATAGACTATATATTTAGATTAATTTATTCTTTTATTAAGAGCTTTAAAGAGTATACTCTAGAATCTATAGTAATAGTAGTTTTAATAATTTAATTAATACTAATAAGTATAAGGTTAAAATATAAAGTGTCAGGGGTTACACCCTGACTATAGCTTTCACATGCGCGCATGACTTTCACATGCACGCTTGGTTGTACGCTTGGTTGTTCGCTTAGTTTTCACATGTTGCTTGGCTTAAGGACAGATGTCCTTATAAGGATGCCTGTCTTGCTTTCTTGTGTACTTCTCTCTTTAGCTTTCGTTCTTGTACATAGAAGCCACTGTAGTTCAATTCACGAGTATTTGCTACACGCCCTGACATAAAGTAGAAATTACAAGATTTAATTAGAATAGTAGAATAGATAAGACTATAAAATAGTATTTTAGAATAAGAAGAGATTATTAAAGAGTCTATAAATCTAATTAAATAGAGAATATAGAATATAAATCTTTAATTAGTTTAGTAATTAGAGATTATAGTAAATTATATATATAAATACTAAGATTTCGAATATATATCTATTAATAGTATAGTTTATAACTAAAAGATTAATAATTATTAAATATATATACTAAATATCTCTACTATCTCTTTTATACTAATATATACTTTAATAGCTTTATTTATTATACTTAATTTATTTAATTACTTAATAGATAGACTAAACTATATAGTAATCTCTCTTTATACTTATTTAACTATAGTCTCTTTAGAGCTTTAAATCTATTAGATAGAATAATACTTAGATTTCTTTATATTAGTTACGAGGAAATTTAGAGTAAGAGATAATATAATTAGATTATTACTATCTAAAGATTTATAATAAGAGATATAATCCCTTATATAACTAATCAGAGGTGTCTATATCGAACGATCCGGCCACCCGCTTCACTTACTATTTCCCTGAAGTAGCAAGGCAGCCAAATCTTGACCCCTCAATTCTAAAAATAGGGTTGGCACCTAAAAGCCCAACACGGTTTCCGTTCATCATCCGTTCGATAGTAGACTTAAAAGTTCCCCTGCTGCAAAGGTGCAATTCAGAGACTGTCTGAAGTTGTAATCGTACAGGCGAATAGTTTCGTCTAGCATCCACCAAGCCAGCAGGCTCTTCAGCACGATTTATATTGATCATAGCAGGTAGATGTCTTATATTCCAGTTTACTGCCTCCATCGTATTTGTAGCTAACTTGTGCGTCTATTCAGACTTTTCGCAAGCACCTTTCACTAAACCACATGTTTCGCACATCACCACCGGCTACGCACTTGTGGCAGAGACTGCTGGGTGCAATCTCTAGCAAGACGAGATCGACGTCCACTAATACTTCTCCGACTGCTAATCAAGAAGACGGAAACATTTCGAATAATGCCGGCTCCCCATCCCGGCCATCTCAGTCAAACAATATCACTGATACTGGAAGCAGGGTGGACGATGTAGCGGTAGACCGCAAGATATATACGAATAAGAATGGGGAGATAATAAAGTTTGAGCCACGCAGACCACCTCCTGTATATGTATTTGTACCGTCTGGGAATGTCTTCATCACGCGAAGCTGCCGCAAGATTACGTCTCAGGTGTATGCTGTCTATTGCCCGAAGAGCCGAAAGAAACCTGCCTCAAATATCGGCCTTTTTGTGCCAAAGGAAGTTTTCAAGACAATTCAAACGGATTTTGTCGTCAGAATGGCGACCGCTGAACAAGAATCAAGGCAATATCTTGCTAAGCGTTATCCCAAGATGCCTCGCGCTGATCAGGACAAAATACATCACCTTGTATCTTCAGCAGATCCTACTATTGTTGGTCAATTTAGTCGGTTCCGCACTGAGATTACGATTTATGCCTACATTCGGGATCGTTACACACAGTTTCAATCTCTTGATCTATGTGTCGAGAACGATACTGAGATCAAGAAGGCTCATGAGAGAGCTGGGGAAATTCTACGTTCTTAGCGTGAATGAGAATTGGAGGATACGTGCAAGCGAAGTGGTTATCAATATGTATCTGTATGCATGCCATTATGGATACTT
The DNA here is from genome assembly GCA_001399465.1 of Hymenoscyphus scutula. Taxonomy (NCBI): domain Eukaryota; kingdom Fungi; phylum Ascomycota; class Leotiomycetes; order Helotiales; family Helotiaceae; genus Hymenoscyphus; species Hymenoscyphus scutula. Next base: position 27,001 of record LKTO01000317.1, on the reverse strand, counting down.
ACGTCCAGAGTTGGCGTTTGTCCCTGCTCTGCAGTGCTACTACCCATGCACTGGCTTTAGATGACTAGGTAGCGCGGTTTTTGTGTACTCGACAAGTCGTCTGCACAATCGGAGTCAACTGAAAGACATGAGAAGCAACGGGACACCTACCACAAGTGGCGGAAACAGTGGCCTATACACTCAAAACGGAGGAAGAGACGTCACGACGCTGTCAGCGAGCCCACACCAGAACCAGAGGTTAGAGTCTTTGCTGAGATTCCAATTTACGAGAATCGAACTGACGTACTCAGGGTCAATGAAATGAATTCGATCCGCCTCATCTTTGTGTACCCGTCGTCACAGCGCCGTCGCTGTGCCTCTCCTATTGTCATCAGCTTTGGACGACTTTGGCTGCTCCGGCTATATCACTTGCAGCCCAGTCCGAAGTCCTTTCCATCATCTGTGTATTACAATACGCCAAGTCACAGAAGAATTTAAAATATTCGAAGTGCGAAAGTACATGACAAAGAGGAAAGGGCAAAAGAAGAGGAGAGAGAGGAAAAGGAGAGAGAGGAAAAGGAGAGAGAGGAAAAGGAGAGAGAGGAAAAGGAGAGAGAGGAAAAGGAGAGCAGAGGAAGGTGTATTTGATCCAAGCATCCCTTGATGCGGCAGCCGCTAGCAAGGAGAAGCGCAAGAAGACCTAGAATTACTCTGAGATCGTCACCTTCGAAGTTAGCATAGTCGTTGAGGTGTATAGCCGACTGATTTTTTTTCGGTGAGGTGTGATGGTTGGTAATTGGTGAAGTTGAAATTGAAGGTATCAAGGAAGGCAGCCTTGGGTTCCACGAGCAGCCCTCGATTATCACCTGTGCAGCATTTCAACATTGAATTACATTTCTCTTAAAACGAGTGTGTACAAGGTCGGGATCAACATTTTTGAATTGAGAGACACTAGGTTGATTCACTATGTGTTCTGAAATCATGCCCAACCTTAAGCAGACTTTAACTCACCTAGACCTCCGGCATTTCTTAGTATTTCTTTGAGGTATCTAAACGAGGCTTAAGCTTCGTAATATAAAGAATACACTTGCAATGTTCCCTTGGTCCTCTCAAGAAGTGCTTGGAAATCTCATCCCACGATAAACCCTCCCATTTTTTTTGTAGTAGACGGTTGTCCTCTTTAGATGAAAACTATAACTTCTTGAAATAGCCAAATTAACTTTCGCCTATGTTTTACTACTAAATTGTTGATTTCAACTTCAATGGAGCGTGGAAAGATATATGATTGATCATTTAAATTTTTATCAAACTCCGCAGTTCGGAATTCTATCATTAAATAGATATTCCCATTATTCAAAGATATTCCCATTATTCAAAGATATTCCCATTATCCAAAAAGAAGATGCCGTGCACAAAAATCGCTAACACTAAGACACCACCGCCACCGGCAAAGGATGGCTGTTGAAAAAGTCCATAATCAACGGCGTAGCATCCAAATATGTTCCAGTTTTGTTGTCAGGATTTGGTCCAGTACTTGGCCAGTCGTGATGGAGACCCTCGATGAGATAGTGCGTAATGATTCCGGGATATTCAAAGTCTCCACCATATTCGTATTTCAAGACCCTTCCACTGAACGAAGGGGTGGTGAGATTCTTCAATCCAAAGCCTTCGCGTTTACTCCACTCTCGAATCCAATGCGGAATTGTTGGGAGACACTCGCCATTCCGACCACCGCCTCCGTAATGAATTATACCATCGAGAGAGCCGTGGAACTCGATGACGGGAATTGGGTTTCTGGCTGGCTTACAGTAGTCGAGTGAGATTGTGGTTGGTGAACAATCATTTTCGTCTGAGCCAGGAACATAGAAAGCGCCAGAGACCGGAGCAAAGGCTGCAATCTTTGCTGAGAGAGGAGAACAAGCTAATGTTCCAGTGAACCCCCCACCATTAGATTTTCCCGCTGCGAAGATCCGGGAGGTATCGATGCAATAGTTCTCTTCAAAAGAGTTTATCCTTGTATGTTGTAAGTAATAGTTTACAAAAGCAGGGTGGTACATACATATCATCCACAAAGGCAACGTCATCTACTCCATTCACAGCGTAAGGTGCACCTTCCCAACTGTGCTGTAAAAATATCAGTCTAATCCACTACCAAGTAGACAAGAAAATAACGAAAATAGTAGCCTACCCCTTCTACTCCATCTACGATCTTTCCTACTCCAAGGGGGTAAACAGCGATGGCATTCGGATTCCAAGTTTCATTCGAAAATTGGCTCAACTCCTCTTGATATGTAGCAACTTGGCCATTCCCGTGGAAGGAGAAAATCAAAGGAGTCGGGTTGTTTTTGTTGTAATTGGAGGGGACATGTATCCAATATTTCCTTTCCGTCCCAGAAACAGTCGTGAAATTTACTTCTTGGGCGAGTCCTTTTTTGTTGCCTCCTGCTGTGATGTGTGTTGGTAGATCTTTACCGCATCCCGCAGTTAAGATTGCATCCGCGCTTCCGTACAAAAAAACGGTTGCTAAGGAGATGAACTTCCAAATTGATGGAGACATGGTTTAAGGAAACTCAACCGATGAATTGACGTTCAAAAGAGAATGGGATAGGTGGTAGATATATCTTACCTCGTATTGTCAATCGCAAAATACGAAATATAAGCGAGTTTAGATCCTTCTACGGTCGCAGCATGACAATCCCATCTCACGGCTTCTTCCGCACAAGAAAATGTGGCGTTTAGCCCAAAGCTTGATTATTGCTTAGTGCGTGGAAATAAGACGATCCAATCCTTATTCTTCGGCTGAAATTATACGACATTGTGCTTGTTAATTTGGTAATGGTTAGAGTCGTGATCGACCAAAAGATCTCCATAACAAGACTACATACAATCTTTATAGTTCATGGGATCAGACAGCCCCAAAGAACACGAAGGCACACGTCAAGTAATGTGGGGTTAGTTGGGCAGATCCTCCCGGTTTCGGGGTACAGAGCACGGAGTTCAGGTAGGATCTTCAATTTCGACTACTAGTGCGGGTGTTCAGCCTGAAATTAGATTGCTGACATGATATTTGTTCATTTGTTACACATCATATCTTACATCATGTTCCTTTGTATATAAGCGTCAGCCGGGCATCAATTGAGCTGAAGTAAGACTGTACAAGTCACTTTTGAGATGAGTTTGACATGACTAGCCTTCCATATCATGAGTCTCCTCATTATAAGCGTGCTTCTTTGACTCAGCACTGAGGTGTTTTTCGCCCTAGCCAAATTACAAAAGGTCGATGTAATATTTTTCAGTCACTAGCTTTTTATTTGCTAGCTTCCAATCAGACACACTATATATTCGATAAATTAAGAAGTTATACGAAGCTCTAACCCTAGTCCAGTCTACTTGAGCCTTCGAACATTCTAGAACAACTATAGTTAACAATTCGCATTTGAATAGACATCCAATGTTGCACACTTTTCGATATTTCAGTAAGTTACAGACTCAATTTACTTCCAGAACAAATCTCATCAGATCCAGAGACATAAAGTTGATTATTATTCTTGATATCCTGTAATAATAACTCCTTGCACATTATTGCTTTAGGAAAGTGTTGAGATTAGAACTGGTGGATCATATGATTGGTACTGCTCTAAATACGCTTCTAGAAAATCCATTCTTTACTTTCTAAAGTATATAAAATCTATACATAAAATCTCTCATTATCGAACTTCTCTACACTTTCATTCTGGCGCGACAAGGCCAGCTTTCCGACTTCAGGCTTATGTTGCACATCTCCGAGCATCACTCTGGTATCCTTTAATAGTCTAGCTCACTTATGGCCGTCAAGTGTGCTTCCTGAGCCGCATGGGGTGTTCAGAATCCGGAAGTAGGGGTTGTCAATTGTTGAAGAAGAGACGTATCCCAGCACGTCTGGCGTATTTATTTGGTAACGGAGCCATATATTGAAGGCAGAACAGACAATGAGGACTAGAAATGTCCCGACTAGAATTGCGAAGAAGTACCAGTTGCATTTGACAATTTCAAACGGAGTAAAAAGTAAAGGCGTAGCAGTTGTCGCGAGCATAGCATACTCCATCCATTCTGCACCCACTGGAGCAGTTTGTTGTGAAGTAAGCCAAAGTGTGTTGAATGCCGTTGTGAGCCGGGTTTCGAATGTTCTAGTATCCAACTTAGATATATCATAAGATGTGGACGTTTGTGGTTTCTCTTTCCAAGCTTTTCCAGTTGCTAAGTATGTTTCTGTAACCGAAGGGACTGTTGCAGTTGCCGGATCAAGTTTTGGCCAAGCTTGAAAGATGACCGATGATACCTTTTCTAATGGTGTGATGTTTGAGACAGTAGATATGCTTGCATTCAGAAGGGTGCACATGAGAGAATGGCCAACCCATCCTCGGGGTGACCCCTGTTCTGTGAATTCGGGGAGAAATTGAGAAGTTAGCAATGGGAGTTGCCAATCGTGGCATCTCATTGCAAGGAGTCTCGTATTGAGAGACACATTACAGTTCCATATGGTGATTTGATATTCGTTATAAAATGAGCCGAAAATAATCCTGCGAGGGACGTCTCCAGAATCAGTATAGCTGTCGTTCATTTCCAAGAAGAAGCCATTCCTTGTTAAAAATGCCTCTCTAGTTTTCACCTCATCTGAGAGGTCTCCAGCAGAAAGATAATCTACTATCAAATGCTGGATAGGCTCTGTACACTTGAAATTAAAAAAAGATACGGGGAATGTTATGTTCGACTCGTTTCGAAATATGGGGAGAGTACCAAGTTGACTTGAGGGTTTCGGACCATAAACAACCAGGCCCTGGAGCGCGGAGAAATTTCTATCAGTCTGCAAGGCAGACTGACTCCACCCATTAAATGGCTCAGCAGTCGGTAATAGTGGGAATGGCTTACTATCGAACGCATTGTTGTGATCGTCCGTGCTTAAATCTCCACCATATTCCATGGTTGAAATATAATTTGCCGATAAAGCATGACTATGCTTGGTAACGAGAGTTTCACTGACCCAAGGGCCAGAAATGGTGGTGTTCATTACTTTCCATGGGATTTTCGAGGACTCAGTCGTGATATTTTGGGTATATAGAATGCGTAATGATGCTTGTCCGGCTAAAGGTGACATTGCCCATAGGCTGGCAAGTCCAAAATTTAAAAGAATGGAAGAACGTAATGTAAAGAACATCCAGATGGTGCTTGAAAGTGAACGGCTTCCGAAGAGCAATTCTACCGTCTATTCTTTTGTTAGCCAAACTATGCTCGATCGAAGGGTAGCGAATTACGATGAGTTTGCAACCTTTTTCAACCTTCCATCTGCCAAACAACCGCAAGGTGTTCCCGAGTATCAAAGAGAACAGAAATGGGAGGGCAGTAGGAGCTAATTGAGAAATCTCCAAAAGAAGGCTGTTCAGGTTGCTCGGATCGGGTCGCAGACCATCTGGAAAACGGTCTATAATCTTTCTGTCGTTCGTCACGAATAGCTTTTCAGTTTGAGGAAGGAATATTAGACCACCGGGAGTGTACTTTTCGAGTCAACCTGGATATGTATTATGCGCAAATGCAGCGAACGATGCAAATACTACAAATATTAGCTTCAATGTCAACAAATGATGCCGTAGTTGTGAATATACCAAGTGGGAAGGTAGCAGACATAGTTAGAATGACGTGAATGGCCAGCTCAGTGGCTTTGCTCCAGTCAACTACCGGTTCTTTCCAAAGAGAAGTTGGCCAACCATCATGTACTTGCGTTGAGACTTTCATCTTCTAACGCTTCATTAATTTTGGATCTCCTAATAGCAATTGAGAGACTTCAAAGTTCAAAACAATAGATTTATGACAGATGCTGAATTTTTAGAAATGATAGAAAACGGAGTAATGCATGAAATATAGAGCCCACAGTTTTCTTCAGCCCTGCCGCTTCGGTTCATATGAACTTTGTGAGGTAGGCTACTCTTGGGGGCGGAGGATTCTGTGTTGTAATAAGAGTAGCCCCCAGAATATACGAGCGATGATCGTTTCGCCGGTTAATGAACTTCTTATCTGAGAAATACTATATTTCCTTCAGCGCCCAGAAGGCCTAAAATAGCTATTTTCCCAACTCGCAGTTGCGTTCACTTGAAAAATATCCAGTAGATCAGATACCCAGAGAATTGAGTAAAATATACCAAAGTCGACTATTTGAGGATGCAATCAAATGAAACCGATTTCAATTATCCTAACCTCACCATACCAAATTATTCATAGATTTTGTTGTGCATAAATAGCGGAGCCTTCCATACAAAGAGCAAATTAAGGAGTTAGGTCTAGAAAAGGCTAAAACGATGCAGCCGAGAAGCTTGCTGCCTAGACTACCCAGCCCAACGGTCAAATTTTATATAGATTCAGTCCACGACATCCTTTCACTGCCGCATGAATAGATTTTGAGAGTTTGGTATGACCTTGGCCATTAAGCGAACCAAGGTTCCTATTCGTTCATAAATATAGGCCTACCAAGTGGCCTCAATTCCCTTAATTACGATAACCAACCACAGCCAGAAACATGTACACAGCTCATTGAGTGACTCTAACATCAGCACTACAATGCGGGACCCTAAGGATCTAGTCATACTCTCCTCTTTAACGGTTGCCTCGGAAGGCAACAGAAATAATAAAGGGCCAGATATCGCAACCAAGAAGGCTTCATCTACCGATCCAGCTTCCCTACAGAAAACGAGCATAATCAATAGAAGTGATCAAATCCCTAGGCTCTAATTCAACTCATTCTCAGGCACTGGTGCATAAATTCATACGTAGCCTCGCTGACGATATGGGGATGTGGAACGCGCATAGAAATGTAACTTGAAGGATTGTATAAAGAGATTCGAACGGCTGAGCCATCCCAATGCTTGAATTACTATGCAAAGGGGTGATGGCGAAGTAAAGTTGAAGGTACTTAGAGCTTTTCTTTTGTCTTTCCGCTAGCTTGGCATAGGAATTTCAATCCGTTTGCACCTGCAACTGCAGCGAAACTAAAAATGAAGTAGTGCCAAAAGAAAGGATCGATTACAGATATTAAAGATCTCGTCAAAAAGTAGGAGCATTGTAAGACGAAGGAAGAAAGCAGCCAATAACGATCAAACGCGTGGTTGACTTCGTACCGAATGGTTTGTCTCCAGTCCACCGTCTCTCGACGTGTGAATGATGTAAACAACTTATTAAAACTTTCAATGACATGATTTCAAATAGAGTATAGTATTTTTAGTTCCCCCGCACCACCCCGCATCCTGGGCACTTTCGGTATTGGTAATACCACTATCGAAGAAGTGGCATTGGAGTGCGCGTTTATATGCCAAGGACGAACCTTAAATCGCATGAGAAATCATTTCAAATCAACAGGATGTTCTTGTTCTAAAACCAGAAGTTTATAGAATATTAGAACTCTATGCAGAAAGCATAACAGTAAGATCTGGATACAAGGATTTCCTTGACCCAAGAATAAATGGAGTAATCCTTCTAGAAAGACCTGGTTTGGTGGTGAAAGAAGGCTAGATTTGTAAGAATTTATCCAGGATATCCATATAGACGATATCCTTGCCGGTCTTTCTATAAGGATTCCTCGGAATGTCCTTAAAAATCTAAAAGCCAATGTGATCCTTATACAGTAGAATTTCGACGGATTTTGTGGTGAAAGAAATCTCTGAATTTATCTAGGATATCCTTACAGACGATATCCTTGTATCGAGCATCTACTATAATAGCACAATGTTGAGACAGGCATCCCTCCCACCCATAAACGAAACTATCTAGATCATACTAGAGACTTAATCCGAATTTCAGTAAACTACTCAAACCCCCCCCCCCCTTTCACAACCGACCCAACAATGCTACCCGAAATATACCGTAAACAGTTCCCGCAATCGCTTTTTCTTCTTATCCTCTGATAGCGAACTAGATTTGTTTCGTGCTAATAGTTTCAATAGTACATCCCGCGACTCATGGGAGAATTTCTCGACCCTTCAATGTTATGACGTCGAGATAATTATGATCGGAGATCTTGTGTTAACGCCGTCGGCTTTAATAGACCCGCTAGTTTTGAGTTTTTCTCTGCTGAAACACAATATATGACAGTAGCATGATAACAACATGTCTGTAATATTTACTCATTGCTCTCTCTCCAATAATTGGCTTAGGGCAAAAGAAACAGGCTTCGAAGAGTAGGGCTAAACGTGGAGGCATGAAAGACTGCATAAATTTGGAGTGAAAACTTGGTGGAACATTTATGGAGCGGTCATGACAATTGTTCCTATATAAAACTCTTGCTGGTTAAATACCGATGATGCATGTCGGTTCTAATCCCTTGTTAGACTAGAAGCCATTTAAGCACTGGATTACGATGAATTTGGCGTTATCTTCCACTACAGTACGAACTAAATTTTCGAGGCATGTGAAAACCATTCTTCAGCCTCGTCATCTGCAGCGACTTTGGAAGTCTATCCGCTTTAAGTAATTTCTGAGGAGAGCTCCATCAAAATCTCAACCGAGGCAAATATCTCGGCCTCAAACTGTTTTACTTGCCCCACAAATCTAATACATATCGTCTCAACTGACATAAGGAAATAATCTCTTTGCAAGACTCCAAATCTGTACGAGTTAGAGGAGATATCTCGGCGAGCAAACAAAAAACACAATGGCCCAAAGAAATGAGCTCCACACTCATGGATAGAAAAAACCATTGCTGTCTCTTTCACAGAATCGAAAATGTTTGTAGAAAAAAGTTGAAATATGACAAGCCATGGCCCCCGACTTAGAAATGGATGTCTTGAATATAAATGACGAAGAAGTCACTTGAACTTAACCTCATGTGGTAAGGACAAAGAAAGTACTAGTGTCGGAAACTATCAACAGCCGGCAAAGACACAGAAAATAATGCACATCCCACGGAGGCTTTGTGCATGGGAAAATTCTGACAGGCTACCCGAGTACCGAACGCCTACCCACTCACTTCCTTGGCCCACACACAGAAGGGCTGACAACACAACTAAGTAAACCGCGGCTCCCTCCCTTGACGCCCCCGCCCCGTTTCCGTGGTCTTACGGGGAAAACAACGTGGATCGGGGTATGGGAACCCCGATCTCCGTTGCTTCTGGAAGGAAATCACAATGAAAATAATATGGTTGACATGGATTCTGGCATCATGATGGTCTGATGACAGTCCAAATGCAGATCAGTTTGCGGGATAAAGTAAAATGGCACACCAGCGAGAGATCCCTCCATGAGACTCCATGAGACTCCATGAGAAATTCCGAGTTGATTCAATGGCACTTTTCAAAAAACGATAATGTTGGGGGTTAGAAGACGGAAAAGGACGCTGCAGGACCCGGACGAGCATCTCACTTTACTAGCGCGATTCTCATTGGTAGCTCCCTTTCGTACTCGTTCATTAACTCTCGGTTCAGTGTGAATGTACGAAGTGCGAAATGAGGTGAAGAGGACACTTCTTGTACAGCTGGTAACCTGTGGCACAGGAACAATTGCTGCGGCAAGATGCCGCGTATGCTTTATAGATGAAGACGTTATTCTTGTAAGACCTCGTAGCATTTCAGCTAAATTCAGAAATAAGGGGGCAGGACAGTACTGAGGTATTTCGACGGAATTTGATATGGAATCAATACGTTGGCCGCTTGTTACAGGAAGTGACACTCGGAGGACAGAAGGCTCCGTGGACCGAGAAAAAAAATGGGCATCTTCTCCCTGTACCGGGATCGTTCTCGAAAAGCATTGGGCACACCTTATCGGGCACCTGATACAGGAGTGCAGGAGAACAGAAGACCATCATATAATCCTGGTATGTATGGGTATTTTGGTAATCAGGGGCTCGGGTTCGGTGATGTACGGACTCGGATTTAGCACTGTAGTATTACGATCGCCTGACGATGGAAGGGATATAGAGAAATAATCGCGTGGGATGCCTACCGTGTTTTTAAAACAAGTAGCTCTTTCGGAATCTGAATAATGCACCTCAAACTCTAGAGCCTCACTAGGCAATGACTGTATCAACTCCACCAAATGCAAACCAATTACATACACACTTGTCTGTTTTCTGTGAAGAAAAAAAGTCTACCCAGCAGGTGGGGTGTATTGGTGGGGGCGGGAGGACCGTGGAAACTTTTGATATCGAGCCTCAAAACGGGTTTACATCATCGCGCTTTGAAAACTATCAGAATATCAGGAAGTTTAGCTCCGGAAAAGTGTATTTGATTCACCTGGTATAATTTCTGAATCCGATTTTCCGATACCAAGATCGAACAAACCCGTTGGAGTTCCCAGGAGACCGTTTGCCGAATAATGACAAGACCCTCCGCGGAATCCAATGCAAAGGAAATGAGCTCCCCATCAGTCTCGCCCTTCCCATCCCATCTTCATTGGGGGAGTCATTTCTGACGTAAATTTAGAAATCGAGTTTCGAGATCATTTCGACTAATCCTCCGTCACAACGGCGGACGGACGAGCAAGGGATCCCGTGCGTTTCGGACGACGAAACTTCACACTTCGACCTCGACACTCCTTGCTAGTTCAGCCTTGTGCGGCTTTCGACAAGAGGGTTGATGCCTCGGTGATTGGGAAAATGGATTTGATGATAAAATAGAAACAAACAGTTGACAATGCACACGAGTGAGAGTTTAACACATGGCGTTGAAAACAAAGCATGATTTGCGTTGATCCAGAGGATATGATCGGTGTATCCTATATAGGGCAAAGGTCTGGAATCATACAGTAAGCGCGGTACTGTGCTTATTCCGGTCGTAAAATCTAGCCTACCAAACAAAAACATGTAGGATATCAGAAACGGGACTCCAAAACCCAACGCCGAACCAACGGGATTTGAAAGCCGCCGAACTTAGCTTAAAGGGAACATACTGTACTAGGCCCTGTGCAGTCATGAATAACCCCTATCCACAATTGATTATCGGGCCATTAAGCCTCAAGCAACCTCCTTAAATCTATCACTAACACTTTAACTAATCCAAGTAAAGGTGGACGCAGATATACTGAACCCAACTAACACCTATCTACCTGGGCACAGTAAGGGATTACTGATATTTACTGACAGAGCCACATGCTTACCTTACCTGCGTGGGATAAGGTTATTCTTCTAGCACTTCAGAAGAGAAAAGCTCGTCTGGACACACAGCCTCGACTTGGTTGCTTGGCCATGGAAGTAATATGTTCTCGAAAGAGAGGACATGCATACTGGAATCCCTGTCCCAAGTAGACGACCCACGCATATTGTCATTTACTAAGAAACGATTCGCCCTATGGGGATCAACCTAGCATTGTACACAACATGTGGAATCCCACTGAGCAGCTGGTGTCGAATAGATTCAACCGCCTGCAACTCAGCATTCTTACCTTGCAACATCAGCAATATAGTTGGTTGCATTGCCAACCCAGTTGAGTCCAGCTGAGCTCACTCAACCAAGCAACACCTCGCCAACTTCATTCTTGTCTTTGTTGGGTGAACAGCTTGTCGTACGTGGGTGGCTTGGGTAAAAGAGTAGTTGTAAAAGTAAATTTAGCTTCTATTCGGCGTCTAGATGACCGAATCCCCAGAACTCCATGGAGGAGGAGGGTTTAGGAAAAAGAATAATTTGTGACATTATGCTTCTTGGGCGGGCTTAAATGAGGGGCGAGCAGCTGCTGCACCTGCATGTGACCAAGGGGGTGTGAAGCGAGTTCGACCACCGTAGTGATTTTCTCGGGCGGCCTCAACCAAACTGCGAAACTGCGAACCAAATAGAAGCTAATACCAGCACCACAAAGCAACAACCAGAAGTCAAAGGGCTTAATTCAGGTACTGTACGGTACGAATGACTCCTCACAATGCAGTCCAATACACAGTCAGCTACCGGTCAAGTTCGTCCGGTTCAACGGTTGAACGGCACCTCACGAGTCTGCTGCCCACCTCAGCTTAACTCACTCACTAGTAGCTTTCTCGATTACTGCATAACTCACTACACTATATTATGCATACACAAACGTGCATATTCCCCTCCCTACCTTACCTATACACATGCCGATGCCGGACTAGGATGTGTTTGTAAATAACCTTCCATCATCATCATTTGTCTGCAGGGTCCTTGAAAAAAGCTCAATCAGCATCCATCCATACGGACGGAGTGCTATGGCACGGTGGCCGACTCCACCCTTCATAGTTCATGACAAGGCTACCACCTCTCGGACATAAGTAATATCCCGCACACCCTGGATGGCCGCATCATATAATCAACACACAGCCTGCCTCTCAAGCTCTTTTATATATGCTGCCTCGGTCCCGCCACATATTCTCGTACTACTTTCAGTCTTTTTTGCAAAATTTAATACATCACAATGTCTGACTTACCTACACCCCCAATGGAGGATTCCAAACCTCAACACTCCTCAAGAAGACCCAAGCCAACTAAACAATCAAGTCGGTCTTCAAAAAGAACAGCAACTTCCTCACATGATCATGGCCCTGTTTCTATAGATGGTCGACATAAACGAGTGTGGAAAGCTTGCGAACGATGTCGGATGAAGAAAACAAAGGTATGTTGACTTCGCGTAGGACTTTTGGAAGTCAATCGCAAAATACTAAATTGTTTTAGTGTGATGGCGAGTCTCCATGTAAAAGATGTAAAGACGATGGGTTGGTGTGTACAGCTGGTAGTAGAAAAAAGACTGAATTCAAACAATTACCGAGAGGGTAGGTTAATAGAACAACTTCGAACACCTGAGTTAAGCAGTGTCTAATGAGCTCCATAGTTACGCCGAAGTGTTAGAAAATACACAATACGCCCTCATTGCCACTGTTCAGAAGTTATATACGATGGTACGAAACAACGAGTCTTGGGAATTGGGGGAACCGGAAATGAATGAGAGGGGTCAGCCAGTAATTCACGACATAGCTTCTAAGCTTGGATGCATTCGACCTTCACCAGATCTACCATATGCCTTTCCAGAAGGAGCGGAAGACTTCGCGGAGTTACAAGCACAGCTTCAGGCTGCGAGGTCGGAATTCAATTCAGAGGATACTGGGAGCAGGAAGCAGTCACACGATTCAACATACTCACCAAACCTCGACAGAACGGAACGGGCAAGCAGTAGTGAGAGTGATCATTCAACGATGTCAAAGGAATACAATCAGATGATGTGGACTCAAAGAATAGCAGCTGGGAAAGCTTCAGCAACAAAGTCGACACATGGTTTCTCACCATCTAATCCAACTCCCTTGTCCATTGCGCAGCGACCAACCTTTGACGACGAACTTTCTTACCAAGGCCGAACTTCAATCGATGCATCGCCTTCGATGCCTTCCCCAATTTACACGGATTTCCAAATGGATTCGCCAATGCTTAGAACTGCATCGCCTTTCTCGCCATGGTCCGCAGCTGACGAATTTCTTGGCCCAAACCACGCTATTGAAATCTCTCAACAGTATATGCGACATCAACCACGAATGCCACGATCATCCCCTCTCAATTCAGGGGGACTTGGATTACAGCCGGACTTTCTTAAGATGGAGTTTAATAATGACGAATTAAATTTTGCGGACGGAACTATCAGACCGAATATGCTCGACAGTCATCCTGGGTTGGAGATTTTCGATCAAATGGATGTAATGTACACACCAGAATACCAAGCACAGCTGGGGATGGTTTAAAAATGCCGAGACAAGAATTTCCTGCATGCTTTCTTACGTTGGACGAACCTTTTCCCGTGGTTGCTTGGTTAAAATAAGGAGGTTGGGCGGAGTTGGAAGGCGTATTTAAATGTTTACGGCGCATACTACGAATTTCTTTAGTCCACAAGACTCCCATACCTTAATGAGAGATAGGACTTGTGGTGTACTATAAATGGGAACTAGGTAATCTGGACAAAGGTTCATGAACGGCGTTTTTGGGGGGACACATTATTTAGCCAAGGTCATGGCCGCGGCTTGGGTTTTCTTGGAAATTTAAATAAACACTTCCCCACACCTCACTTGAACCGAGCCAACTATGATTTATCCTTGTAGCGTGAAACTCCCCAACATTCTTTTTGTCAATCGACGTAAAAATGTTGGAATTTGTTGTACATCGGGGACTTTATCGGCTCCCTCACTGGCACTTTTAGGCGCCCCTGACCAATTGATTCGCTTACCAATTTTCGACGGACTTTATGCTCCTGCGACATCAAAGCACATAGTTATCACAATCATTAATCATGATTCCTAATCACAGCACAGAACCCCGATTTTTAACAACCTCTTTTTTGCGTCCTTTTTTTCTGTCAACCGATTACAAATTAGTGGTATCTAGACTTGATATCAATTGAACTATCAGTTGAGTCACGTACGTGTTAGAAACTGCACAGACTTCCCACACGGGTGTAACACACCAAGTGCGAAAATGCTGACGTCCAGCCAATTTGATAATTGCCCTGGCCCTCACACAAACGAGGATTCGACATACGACCAGTATACGCGTGTCGCGCACAATTGTCCAATGACGTTTTACTTGGGGTCCAATAACCGAACACGCTCCCCCTATCGGAGGCCCAGAGATACGCAAACGAACGCCAATCGCAACTGAACCCAACGATCGTCCTAAAATTCAGCCACCACTCCACTTCCGGTTCACCAAGTCGGCAAGCTGACAGGCTTGCTGATCCCACAATCTGGACACACCCAAACATCCTGCACGCCGGATTGGGTAGAGGTGGCTGAGTAGATTCGTAGCTTTAGTCCTCGATTAGGATATTGGAATCGTCATCTAATTTCCAAAACCCGTTTTTTTCTTCTATTCTATTGGGAATTCTGGGGCATAAGCACACTCTCGCCAGGTTGGTTTTCAGGTGTGTGTGGGTGCTTTAGGTTGGGGTTTCATTATCCCCTTTTATTTTTGAACATGCCATGGGCATGGCCTCACTCCTATCGGTACATCTGATAACGCGCCGAAATATAATTGTTTCTCCAGCGTTTAAAACCCCTGAACCATATTCGCATTCGGTTTTCAGTAGTGGAGTACATTGCCAAGTCCAGGGGCTTTCGCACTCGTACTCGCTCACTATAAGCACACAACCCCGCCATTCTCCCCTCATTGATATAGAATACTCGTATAATATTTGGAAACAATTTCCAAGAAGTGTTTTTTCTCTCTTCTCCTTTATTCATGCACATTCTTCTAGAGAAAAAGTAACGAGTGTCATCAAGAAGAATCGCATATCCAAAACGCGTAAACGGAGGTAAGAAAAAATAAACCCTTCCTCCACGGGGCTGGCATTTCAGATACCCCGTCCCCGCGGAATGTTAACGGAATTCCGGGTGTTCACATTCGCGATTACTTTTCCCCGTGTTACAATTTGCTTGTCTCCTTCTCCTTTGCATTTCAATTTTCGAGGGTGTACAATTGTACTGTAATTAACTTTCGCAGGTTTCACCACGTCTAGGAAGGGGCTTTGACATTTTCCCCCCTTCCTTATGAGTTACAAGTAGGACCCTGATGGGGAGTGTTCTTATGTCCGGTCCGGTTTTTAGATCCGGTCTGCGTGCTTGTCTTGTACGATACAGTCAGACCGTTCTACCCCAATGCAAGGGTGTGGCATAAAAGATACACAAATTGTTCCTCGATCAATCGCGTTTCGATTTTTACGTGAAGAAGTTACACTGCACACAATGGGCAAGGCTGTTGGGAGGATTTATTAGGCTGCGACAGGCAGGGCAGATGTTTTTAAAGTAAGCGAAACCGAAAGGGGAAATCGGCGATGAATCAGTTTCTATTTTCCCCAAGACACTAGTTCTAAGGTAAAAAAAAATCCACGATATCGTGTGGAGATAAGCTTCTTATACTTAGCTCAGATGCTCAGCTTTTCGACCTATCTGTTTAGTCTGTAGCTTATTTCATACAAGCACTTCTGGATCTCGCACTATTATGAAATGTTCTTCGTCAATTGGGTTCTTATCAATCATCGGTCTGCAAGTGTAAGGTCGTTTAAGTTGAGTTCCACATTTTTGGAGGTTTCCCGAATGATGGTTTCGGTACTTGTAGCAGAGTAAGTATATAGCCAGAATTCATCAAGGTTTTTACGTATAAATCATGATTTACTAATATGAGTGACTCATAACCTGTGATAATACATTTCTTAGCACTAACATTTTAATAGATACTCGTAGCCGGGAATTACACTGTAGATTATTTAAGCGAGAACCATCACCAAGTTTCCGGATTGGATCGCATATGTGTTCATCACCTTTCATTGGTAATATTCTCTGAAGCTGACTGTAACTTTTCCGGTTTTGGCCCCTTCCAAGGTCGACTCCATACCTACTTACTGCACTTTGTTCCATAAACCTCGCCTAAACTTTGTATGGAGATTCCGCATCAACCCAAGACATATCTCCTCCTAGGACCTTCTCTGCTTTCAACTTCTGAAGGAACTCCTCGAAATTCTCTTTTTGCATATATTTCATGATAAACGCTGTCCGGGAAAACACTTCCTTTGAACCGGGAAGCTTCATGAGCTCATCCGCGTGAAACTCGTGGCTTGGGGGGAACTCTTGTTCATAAATTGCATCCGTCTCTCCAATGTGATCATCCCAGAACTTGTCGCAGAACAAACAAAATGCCTCCACTTGCTGTGGTGTGATGGCTTTTTTATCCTGACAAACAACTAGCACCGTGCCAATCAATTTGTTCCACTCAATGGCATTTGCAGTGCCAAAGTCTTGGTCCGTGGAATCGGCAGCTCGATGTAGAAATCGTGCATTGGGGTTGGCGTGGGGATCAGTTTTGGCTGGCCATCCTTGGCGGAAGAATCCATGCTTTCTTACGAGAAGAGGAAGATCCAAATGGATTGATATCGTAGATGGTGTGAGATCCTCGATTACATCACGATATATTGGATGTTTCGAGGCGCAAATTCGGTGAGGGATGAAAGCTGGCTTGTTGAGATACTTTTGGTCACCAACACTTGTAACATTGACCCCCACGACAGCATTCAACTTCCCTTTATATTCCTCGAATGCGTTGTTATCTGTTCCCGCTTGTCGTGCATCTGGATTAGGGTATAACGTTGGTATATTGGAGAACACCCAAGTTGAACCAACGGTGCTGCACTCTTGTTGATCGCTGATCTTGCCATAAAACTGGAAACAGTCTGCGAGAACTCTTAAGTCTGCCGCATGAAAATCTTGAAGGACATTTGCTCCCTCGTCATTCTTCGTGAGACCATATCTTGCAACATGAATATCGCCACGCCAGTCATGACCAAGTGCAGATCCGAAGACTTTTTTGATGGATTGATTCTTCGCAGAGCCGTCAAATAGAAATTTGAGTCGAAAATAAAGCTGAAGTTCATGGTGCAAAACATGCTTCTTTTCCCGTGGATATTGCTTACGGAGCCATTTTACCACCGATTCGGAGTTCTCTAGACTGGAAATACCTGGGAAAATATCGCCGTTGCTGTCCTTATGTGAAGCACTCCACCATATGAGCTCTGTGGCCGATGATTTCTCCGGAAATTTGAGAATAACGAAGTAGCCTTCCGCCGTACGGGGATGCGTTTTGATACATTCAACGATCTTCTTGCATAAGTGCTTGTGGTACTTGTAATCTTCTTTTTGGCATGATCTCTCGCAGTAATAAGTCAACTTGCAAGCCGAGCATTTGAGGAGAGGAGCATTCTTGGGTCCCGTTGTCTTGTTGCTAGAAGCGCAATAGTGTTTAGCCTATTGGGAAATTGTTAGTTCTGAGGGAGTTGTATCTGACCTAGAAGCGAAAACTCACCGGATGGTATTCAAGAGTGTCCGCTAGAGCGCGGGGCTCAGGAAGAGACATTGTGCTGGAGGTGGGATTGGTTTTGGTTTAACTTAGAAGACTAGAGGTGAGTCTGTTGGAAGAAAATAGTGTCAGGAGATACATCTAATAGCTGCGCGGATAAAACTCTTGGCTTTGAAGGTGAATAACTGCCACCCGAATTATTGTACTTACCAAAGTATCAAGGTAATCCATTGGCTTTCACCCACGATGCTGCAAGAAAAAGATAAAATTTAGTCACATGTTCAACGAAAGCTAAATAATTTCCTTTGAGGGAGTGGGTTGTAGAGGTAGAAAAGGTTGTGGTTCAAAACCTAGATAGTAAATAAGCGAGCTCTTGCCAAGCCAGAGGTTTATCGAGAAAGGTGAGTAGCTGAGTGGACAGAGAGAGGGACTCAGCTTTAATGATAGATATACCCTGGGGTCTCAATTAAAGTCACTTGCAGAAAAGAAACTTGGTAAATCGAAACTATGTTATGAGGTGTAGAATAAGCATGATTTAAAACCCCTTTTATCTACTATTTAAGGCCGTACCTTTCTTCTATTAGAAAGGATGAAAACACTTACTCTTAGAAACCTACTACTTGGATGTAACATATAGCGCTAAATGTAGTATTAACAGATTATAAGTGTTAAAAGATTAAGTAGTAGCTTATAAAGTAATTAGGTTTACTAGACAAAGTCTTTAAAACTATAAAATATAAGGTTTAAATATAAGCAATTACTCAGGTAAGGTGTAAGTATTTAACTGCAGTACCTAGAAAGAGGACGAGAGTGACAAAATATACCACAAGGATACAAATAGGTCTCAGGTTTCTAACACTTTCAATATAATTACCCCTTTTCAACGCGTGTTGTCTTTTGAAACACCGAGAGTGGCTCGCTTGAGATACTCCGTCATTGTTGGACATTCATAGTCTGCTTCGACCTTCTAAAGCATCCCTATGACTGCTACTATTTTTAGGGTTGAACCTCACGAGTTAAATACATGGGTTCTTGAATCCCGAGGGACGAGAACGAGAATTGAATGATGTACTTTTGATTAAACTTCTACTACATCATCATCGTCGTCATCGTCATCATCCTCAACATCCTGACTTGCCCAACTGCCCGTAGAACTTGAGCTAAATGGTTTTGGCGATGACCCAAACGGTTTCGAAGAACCGAAAGGTTTTGGCACCCCACTCGTCGTTTTCCGCGTTAGAGCTTTCATTCCCTCATCCACCACTTCTCCCTCCTCATCTCTCATCAAGACCTGAACAAGTCTCTCACATGCCTCCCTCATCCCATCATGATCAACCCTTAAATGGGTTTCTCGGAGAATTGGGTACACCTTTATACTTCGCATCGTATCTCGACCCTCCCTCGTTGTCGTTAACAGCATCAAAGTCTCGATATGTGTTTGTATAATGGCAGGATCCGAATCCCGGACCTTATCTGGGGGAAGGAGTTGTAAATCCGGTAGCATAGACATTGTATCTTCCTCGTCATACTCTTCGTTTCCGGTAATTGGCAAAAGTAAATATGGCAAAATATTTATCTCGTCTTCTGAGAGAAATGAAGGATGTGAATCAATCTCGAATGCGACATTTTTGATCGTACTGGCTACTCCTTTCCTCCTTATATCTGATTTGTGTTCGGTGAAAACGGTAATTTTGGTCAGAGGTACGACTTTGTCGTAGTCTTGTGGAGTCAGAAAGTATTTCCGGCCTTCCTTATGCTTTGCTAAGTCTGCGAAGAAATATGCTAGGTAATCGTAGTCGGCATCCTTATTATATGTTCCATCTGCGCCCTTGACAAATAAATCCAACAGTTGATCGATCACTTTATTGCTCGACTTTAATTCTTCGGGAGACGGTTGTTCGTGTGTGAGGATGGATTTTAATTCATCCCATTTTGCCAGATTTGCTAGCAGCATCGCAATGAGATTCGCATTGGGTTCGGTCGGGTTCTGGTAGACGCAAAAAGTCAGAGGAGGTCTCAACATGGGTATCTGGGGGACTGACATACAGACACGCGGGATAGTAAAGTTGACATGAACTCCTTATCGTCTGCGAGAAACTTCAAGATCTCCCGATCTGTCGAGAGGTTTATAAGCATGGTGATCGCATCTTTGGCGATTTGCTAGAGCAGCATTAGTCCTAACATCTAAAAGCTTTCCAGGCTATCGCACTTTGTAATCTCGCACTAATAATTTGAGGTCCTTGACGGGAAGGAGCTGGTTCGTCTTGAATATGGCAGGCTGAGAAAGGGAGTAAGGAACGAGGTTTTCCACAGCTGAGGCGCAAATGAGTATATTTTCTTTTGGAGGGGTACTTGGGTCTTACCAGTCTGGCGAACTTGTGTGTTGCCATGGGACATGAAGTCCACCAACTGATTATATCGTGAGTCTCATGGCAAAAATAATTAAGGAGCGTTAATTACCTGTTCTAAATCGGTCGGCATAACGAAATAATTGCTGTCTTGCAGATGGGAAGGTAAGAATGTATTTTTGCCATCATCATCTCCAGCTTGTAAGAATTTTGGCGGGGTTGTTGAAAGGGGATTAGTGGGGTGGCAGAGAAATCCTCACCGCCTTTCGAAGCAAATAACCTGGAAGTTGAATGGCCGCTACCTATTCAAACCATCGACGAAAATCCAAGTCCACAATAACAAAAAGAGAAATTACATCATTTCTACACATAGCTACTTCCTTTCCCTCACCATTAGCCTATACCATTCCGCTGCATACCCGGGAGCAAAAGCAGCAGTAATATATCGTAACTGCTTATTGCCGCTTTTGTCTTCCGTCGCATATACTAGTCGCACAGCATGAAGTGTTTCCAATCCCCTCAATTTCTCAATTTAGAATATGTAATCAACTTGCATATTGTTTGGCAGGTTTTGGGGGTTGATATTACACACCTCATTTCGATTAATGGTATCTTGATTTCTGGTCATGTTTTTCCCTCGGAATCGGCGAGGATGGTGTGGAAAGCATTTGAAATCCCCCCCCCCTTAAATTTATACTGGTG
Source organism: Hymenoscyphus scutula (assembly GCA_001399465.1). Taxonomy (NCBI): domain Eukaryota; kingdom Fungi; phylum Ascomycota; class Leotiomycetes; order Helotiales; family Helotiaceae; genus Hymenoscyphus; species Hymenoscyphus scutula. Next base: position 6,189 of record LKTO01000317.1, on the reverse strand, counting down.
AGGGTCAATTGTCCTCGCGATGGGCATTGAAAGTGGCATTAAGTATAGGTTCGTACCTGCCTTTTTAGCCTTCGTTGTTCTAAGAAAATCCAAGTAATTCGACGTATATACGTGGAACAACGCGGCCTATTGAGAAAGGTGTTTTGGAAGAATCAAATGCTGTTCAAACAACAAGTCATCTTTTTACTGCCGCTTTTCGAAGTCTACTGCACAGCTCTCGTCATTCCTCCTTGGCCTCGGGATCTCTCGTTCTCGAGCAGAGCGAGCTTTCTGGCTTTTGAGCTTGACTTTCGTGACGATTAATCACTTCGGAAACGGCGATTGCACAATGGTCCTGGAAGACCGGAAATGCTTGAAAACGGAGATCGGTTGTTGTTGAAGTCGCGATATGTTGTGCAACAAGGCAATACATCTCGGAAATCTTCAGCATGAGACCGATGCATGATGGTGTGCCGCTTTGCTTCATTCAATATATTCCTTTTTATACCCGTGCTGATTTAGATCGGGAAACACAAGATGTGGGAAGATGTATATAAGGAATCGATGAGACTACGGAAAGGTGGTTCATCTTCAACATCAAGTCCATTCACAGATCAAACGAACACACTCTCATCGAGATCATAAGTCAAAAGTCAGAAGCCAATATACTAATATATCAACCCATCTATTCCATACTACAAAGCACTTATAACAATGGAGAGCACCACCACTTCCATACAACAACCCCCCACTTCAGATACAAGAATCACCGCCTCCCTCTCCCTCTACCCAAACACCTCCCCCGCAAAAGAAGAAACCCAATCCCTCTCGCACTGGATCCTAGCCCGTCACTCCACGCGAAAATTCCTCAAAACACCCATCCCATCCCTAGACCTCATCCATTCCGCCCTCGCCCTCGCCCAACACAGTCCCTCAAACTCCAACATCCAACCCTGGCGCCTCACCGTCGTCACGGGGCCCGCCCTCACCCGTCTAACCAAATCCCTCGTCTCCGTCGCCTCGCAAGAAGACCCTAAGATCCCTCCCCTTCCCGAGGAGTTTAAACACTACCGCAGCGAGCTCGGGAAACAAGTCTACGGCGCTCCTGGATGGGGGATTGCCCGAGATGATTTGGAGGGGAGGAAGAAGGCTGTGTTGAAGAATTATGAGTTTTTTGATGCCCCCGTTGGGATGGTGGTTTGTATGGATGCGAAGTTGGGGAGTGCGGATAGTTTGAGTGTGGGGATGTTTTTGCAGACCTTTTTGTTGGGGCTTGCGGAGAGGGGGTTGCAGAGTTGTGTTGCTGTTAGTATTGCGGGGTATCCGGAGATTGTGAGGAGGGAGTTGGGGATCGGGGAGGGCATGGAGGTTCTTTGTGGGGTTGCGGTCGGGTGGGAGGATAAGGAGTTTAGGGGGAATGTTTTGAATACTAAGAGGGAGCCGGTTGATGTTACTACAAGATGGATTAGTGAGTGATGGAGTTTTGATGGGGTTTTTTCTTTAAGTGGTTTTGTATACCTGGACTGTATGCGATAGTTGAATTGATCGTCTTAATCTTTTGATCTGATCTTGAGAACTAAGTATCGAATTAACTTTTTGAAAAGGGTTTAAGTTGTATTCAGGCAAGTAAGTATTGGATTTACTCACTTCTTAGAAACAAATATCAGATGTACTCAGGTTGACAACTTCCATCCGACGGTCAAGGACAGTTACTCTAGGTAGTGACTGAGCGGAGAAAATTGTCACATTCAAAAAACCAAATTTAACGAAAACCTGTGCATTGTGGTCTGTCTGTAGGGGAAAATACACTGACTGCTTGGGTATTAGATGATATCAGTTTTCTACCGGATTCCCTATTTGCGACCAAACCTAATCGTCGAGTTTGAGATTGGAAAGTTCAAAATGATACTATCATTCTTCATTCGTCATCCTGTACCAATTCTTTGATCTCAGATCCCGAAAAGCCCCCACGAGCATCGGGAAGCGAAATACCGGCGGATGCTCTCAAAACACCCGTCGTAGCCCCTTTTCCACTAACGCCACCATCCTGTACCCAAAAATCGACCTCATCTACAATATCGTACACAATATCTTCCGCAATTTGCTCATCATATCGCTCCGCAACAGCCCTAAGCTCGTGCAGCTTTGGGATGGCAGTTTGACCAGTTCCAGTCATATCGATATCCTCTTTGTAATCTGGCGGCGGATACCAGAAGTTCGGCCCAAAATTCACCTCCGCTGCTCCACCTCGGAAGACTGACACTGCTGGGTAATATCCAAGCATGCCATCATCCAGTCCTTCTCTAGCTCCAAGTTGTGCGGGTGGTGGTTTTGATGCCGGAGGAAGGAAAGCCAGCAGATCGGTAAAAGGTGTACCCATAAGCTCCCCGTTTTTGTAAATTTTAATATTGGAATATGGAAGTGTCCGTAAGGAGGGTGATGGATGCGTTGGGCCTGGTTTCTGTCCCGAGCCTCCAATTCCACCTTGTGACGATATGACAGGAGATGGGTTCATCAGCTCTTCCAACTCTTTTACCGCATGATACTCAATGTACTCGAAATAAAGATGTGTTTTGAATCGTATGGGCACCCGATCACGGATGATATCTGCGGTCTCAATTCCGGGTGGTTCGTCATCCGCTAGATCGACAGCTGGATTGTAGTGCCCCTCAACAACTTTTCGATGTAATGATTCCGAAGGAAGATTGATTTCCAACCCAATAACATCCCCTTCTTGGATTTCTTCTCCGGCCGGGAAGAAGTCTTTCGGTCTCGACATGAAGACCTTCTGACCCTTTGCATCTCGTATACCATAACTGTATGCATCAAAACCAACAGGAGCATCTAGCGTAGCCTCCCGCCGTGCCCAGCCCATTCGTACATGTCCATTCGCGCTTTCTTGGCCAGCTTCGCTCTTTTTCCGTTTTGGTATGCCGCTGGTAATTTTGCATTCCCAGTACCATCGACCCTGACGGATTCCAACATTTGTTTTTGCCATTCTGAAGCCTTTATCCGTAGTAACATGCTTCGCAGATTCATCTAGAAACATGTGTGTGGAAGTATCTTCGAAAACGAATCTTGGTCCGAAGGGTTCGGCTTCTGAATGTCGGTAGTAGAGGGAGGAGGGGAAAGCGGGATCTGCAATGCCATGGATATAATGGAATCCTCTTTTGTTATGCAATCTAGAAGTAGTCAGAACGATGAAGCGCCAGGTATGTCATGCACAACTTACTGCTCAGCTGTCTCATTGAACTGAATCACCGTTCCATCGGGAGCCGTCTTCTTATGCGCCTGGACAAATATTGGGCCTTTCGGTGGTTCAAAATCCTCGGCCTTTGGAGGGGCAAGCTTGTATCGAATTGGCGCCAAAGCACTCTCCTTCCTTTTATGCTTGGTCGAAGGCGCCTTTGGATCTGGTGTTGATCTCGCGCTGCTCTCTGTCGCAAACGCCCCGCCCTTCGATTCTCGCTTTTTCAAGGATTCCTTCTTAGCTCTTGATGCACGTTCGCGCGCCAGGGGCGCATCATCTTGGGGTTTCGAGGGCTTGAAATCTGGGTTGAGTGGGGAGGAGACGGCAGGTTGGTGATCGTCTTCAAGAACCCGTTTGGTGGGGATGGAAGAGGCCGGTACAGTGCCAGGGAGAATAGGTGTAGGTATAGGTATAGCTGTGCCCGGTGGGAGGATTGGTGTTTGATTGGGAGTGTATTCCCTCTGAGGGGAAGGCGCTCCAGCTGACATGGTGTTTCGTGTGTATATTGCAAACAAAACAAAGGTCCCGTTCACAAGATGTGACCTGACAGGAAGCTCCCCAGCCTCGCCAGCCTCTCAGATGGGCGCGAATACGGGGTTGGCACGGACCAATTGCTTTTCATGAAGGCCCCTGGTTGATACTGGACTTCTTTGCACGCACCTCTTCTTTCTACACTAGTACTAACGCCTGTATCACAACACCAATACTTTAAAAAAATGCAACGTTTCTTGAAAATTTAACTTTGTGCTCTGCGCTTTTTTTTGTATATTTCTGCAACCTGTTGTTGTGGGATTATCAGGGTGCCACGTTCAGTGTACTCGGTAGTCTACTTTACTGATGTATCACAAACTAGGCTTGAGGCAGAAAACCTCCTCTCCCCTTGTTCTCTTTCTTTTAGCAACTACAGTAGCGAATCTGTATTGCCCGGAAAAATACAACATACATACTTCACGGGCCTGCGCTTTATCAGACTGGGATTCTATATCCACAGTCAAGTCAGTTTCCATAGTGTCCAATACTTCTATACTATAGATAACAGGCATGTTAGAGAACATTTATGTTGAGCTCATCATGCCCCGATACATTGCCAAAGATCTCCTATTTCCAATGGAAGATATCCCGAGTCCATGTAATTAATTTAACAGAGATACAGTTTTCCAGAGCCTGTGTATGACGATCACGCAAGGCAGGATATAAGGCAAGCGAATCTCATAGACTTCTTCAACGACTACGAATCAGATGTAGTTTATGCATATCCTGATCTGATTCGATCGGCTCAGAAACAACACAAAATTCAGGATACTCAGATTGCAATCTTGGTTTATACAATCAAACGCTGCCACAAGGAATTTCTGTCGTCCTATCGATCTTAAAATTCCACAGTCAACCGTTATCGTCCGAAATAGTATCGGCGACTTCCTCGAATGTACACCACTATTGGTCTTCCATGACAAATACAGAGCTTGGTTCTATTCCCGATATCACCTGGGACGCCGACTTCAACTTCCAGCGCGACTTCGACCTTTGTACTATAGATAATACTCTACCCACGATGGCAACAACTTACAGCTGTATGAATGTCAACTATAAGATAGAGCTAAGTTAAAATTTCTAGCTGGCGAAGTAGAGAAGTGGGCAAATAGGGGCAGATCCTATAGAACGTCAAAATATCATGTGTATCAAATTTTATGTTTTACGATTTCCTTAGTTCTATCTCGGTAAGATTCTTGATATTTTCAAGGCACTATAACCTTGCTAAATTTCATCTTTGGTCCTCTAGTATATTTGATTCACCTATTCCGAAATTAGCTAAATCTATCTAGACATATGCTTAATTTTATTATAGATTAATAAAGTTAATATTAACGTGGTTTACCACCGAGCGACGCATATCACCGAGCGACGCACTTTCCCCTACCCTGCCACCTAAAGGGTAAAATTAAATAATCACAACATATTATATTAATTAATCTGAATCTGAATCTGATGAACTAGAAGTATCTACAGCCTCTTGACAAGTTCGTGTATTATGACTAGACTTCCTGTAGGTACTACATCGTCGCCCAGACGGCTGCCCCTCCTTTTGCCTACCCTCCTCAGAGCGCTTGTCGCGTCGAGCCTGTTCCTCTACTTCCTTCTAAGCTACTACGTCCTGCGTATCCTCTACAGTAAGTGCCCCCCCTTGACGGACCCGAGTCTTTTTAGCCCTCTGGCGTTTACTTAGTGCTTTATTTGCCTTCCGAAGGGTATAGACTTCGGCTGATAATAAAGTCATCTCATAAGCTAACAGCTCTATACCCTTAGCTAATGCAGCTACTGTCTGGAAAATAGGGGTTGGCGAGCTTCCTTGATGACGTGCAATCCGATTCTTAACTAATGTCGTCTGTAAAAGAGCATCAGTTGGGTTGTGAGGAAGGAGTCTGTGAGACCCAAAGGTTGATATCGGCAGAGGGGGTCCACAATACTATATTTCGCCCGCATATTCTCAACTAGTCAATACCACGCGCCAATGAGCTCTAGATCTTCGCACAAGGCTCTTTAGAAGTCGTAAACGCGATTAAAACGCGTCTTTAACCCTGGTCGTCGTTGAATGAATCGATATGCCTAGTTCTTGCCGACACATAGTACCCCTTGAGATTTAAGCAGGAGATTCGTTATATCTTCAACACTAGTTAGACAGGGCGTAAATCCTCTCGAATCTAGATCAAGTATATATTGAACAATCGTGTCCTTCTCTAAGTCGTTCAATTTGTAACAATTGGCTTTAATTTCAGGGCAATAGGTTCGGCCAGCTATTCTATATCGAAGTGTTGCTTTAGGGACCTTGTAGATCTTTGCTATAGAGTGTTTGCTTAGCTTTTTAGACTTTCGAATAGCCTTGATAGCTAGAATGATTCGCGCTTCTTGGGTTTGAATTTCCATAATAAATGGTTGAAAAAACGCGTCTTAAAGTTTATAAG